>ML248457.1:0-13459 GCA_005239495.1 Nicotiana undulata | reverse complement strand
GTTTCTCCCCTTTTTCCCCTCTCTCCCCTCCCCCCCCCCTCTCTCTCTCTCTCTCTCTCTCTCTCTCTCTCTCTCTCTCTCTCTCTTTTTCTTTCTCAATTTTATTTTTGCCTCCTCTTTTTCTCATTTTCGGCACCTCCACATCTATCACAAACCCAATCAAAACAAACCTAGTTTCTAAGTTCTCACCAACCTCAAAATTAGCTTCAGACACAGTTTTTGGTACAGAGACTACCTGTTCAGAATCAGAGGATTCTGTTGCTTCCCCCTCAGTTGCTGATTTGAAGGAGTCATTGGAGTTATATGATTCTTGAGCCTGACTGGCTCGAAGCTTGGCATTCAATTTTCTGGCGAGAGAACCTGTAGCCACTGTTTTTCTGGCAAGCATTTTAACCCTCCTTTTTTTGGGTTCTGGATTAGGGCTAGGTTGAGGAATGGTGGGACTGGGTAGACGGGATGGGATTTTGTTGAGGAGTGGTGGGATTGGATTGAGATGGAGTAGAGATTTATTGTGAGGGTGTAGTGCTGGATTGAGGTGTGGAGGAAGGGGACAAAGATGGGGTAGCGGGTGTCGGAGTATAAACCATTGTTGATTTTGGTTGAGGAAGAAGAGAAAATCTGGATCAAGGTTTAAAGCAGAGAGAGATGAAAGGGTTTTGATGGTTATGGTGTTAATGAAAGCTTACAGAAGTGATTATGATGAGGGGTTTTAACAGGGATGGGTAATTAGTATATAACGATAACTTTTTGGGTCAAATAGAAGTCTAATCACTTCTGCAATTAGTTAGTTAGAAGTGACGGTTACAGCTTCCCTAGGTTCTAGGCGATTTAATTTGATGGGATTCTTAGTGTAGACGGGACTGGTTCAAAAATAGGATAAAGGATAGATTTTGAAAAGATCTTGTTTGGGTAGGGTTTTGCTCATGATTAACTATTAATATTTTAAAGAGTGTATAGTGGAGAACACATACCTCGCCTTTCAGATGAACCAGCACTGATGAACCAGGTTCATCATGTAAGAATCCTCTTGATCAAGTCTCAATTTTCAAAAATAGAGAAAACAACATTAGTAACCAGTGAGTCATATAAAAACATGGCAAAAGATTATGCTATTTACTGCATGAGACTGAGTAACAGTTAATCTGATTATTTACACAAAATTTCAGATTTTCTAACCAATGTTTTTTTGTTTTTTCAATTTTTTTTCATGTACATTCTGAACTGGTTCAATTAGGTGATCTTAATCATCCCTAACTCTAACTTGTTCCTTTCAAAATGCTCTCTACTTAGTGCTTTTGTAAAGATGTCAGCAACCTATTTATCAGTAGCACAAAATTCAATAGAGATCAATCCCTTCTCATAATTGTCCCTTAAAAAATGGTGTCTAACATCTATGTGCTTTGTTCTTTTATGATGAACGGGATTCTTTGTCATACCGATAGCACTAGTGTTATCACAAAAGATAGGGATACACCCAAAATCGATTCTGAAACCCATCAATTGTTGTTTAATCCATAATAGTTGAGCACAACATGAGGCTGCAGCCACATACTCAGCCTCAGCAACATATAGAGCCACAAAATTCTGCTTCTTAGTGGCCCAAGACACAAGACATGAACACAAAAAATGTGCCATACCTGAGGTGATCTTTCTATCCACTAGAAAACCTGCATAGTCGGCATCAACATATCCCACAAGATTAAAGTTACTACCTTTTGGATACCAAAGACATAGATCAGTGGTCCCTTTTTAGGTATCTCAGGATTCTCTTTACTGCAGTTAAGTGGGATTCTTTTGGATAAGACTGAAATCTTGTACAAAGTCCTACACTGAAAAGAATGTAGCAGTGAGATACAACAATGAACCAATCATTCCCCTATACAACTTTTGATCAACAGATGAACCAGGTTCATCTACATCTAGTTTTGTGGCTGTTGCAATAGGAGTGTCAATTTCTTTGGAATCTTCCATTTTAAACAATTTAAGCAACTCTTTCACATACTTTTGCTGATGGATCATAGTTCCATTTGAATTTTATTTAATTTGTAAGCCTAAAAATAAATTAAGCTCACCCATCATGCTCATTTCAAATTCACTCACATTAGTTTAGAAAATTCTTTACTTAGCTTTTCAGTAGTTGCTCCAAAGATTATGTCATCTACATATATATGAACTACAGAGATCTTTACCTTTTTCCTTTAAGAATAAAGTACTATCAATTTTACCTCTCTTGTAGGCAAGAATTTTGATAACCTTTCACACCATGCTCTGGGAGCTTGCATGAGTCCATACAGTGGTTTGTCAAGTTTGTACACATGATCAGGATTCTCCTTGTTCTCAAACCCCAGAGGTTGCTTTACAAACACTTCTTCCTTTAGATACACATTTAGGAAGGCACTCTTGACATCCATGTGGTGAAAGGTGAATTTCATGTAAGCAGCAAAGGCTATGAGGAGTCTTATTGCTTCCAGCCTTGCCACTGGAGCAAAGGTTTCATCATAGTCTATGCCTTCCTCATGACTGTATCCTTGAGCCACCAATCTTGCCTTGTTTCTTGTAACTGTTCCATCTTCATCAAGTTTGTTTCTGAAGACCCATTTTGTGCCAATTACTGATCTATCCAAGGGTCTTGGTACCAGATGCCAAACTTGACTTCTTTCAAATTGGTTGAGTTCATATTGCATTGCATTTACCCAGTCTGCATCCTGCAAATGCTCAGCAACATATTTAGGTTCAATAAAAGATAGGAAAGCATCAAAAGCACAAAGATTCTTCAAAGAAGATCTGGTTTTGATTCCAGAGGTTGGATCAGTGATAATGTTCTCAATAGGGTGAGAACTTTGATATATGTATGGTTTCATAACCAACTAGTTACCCCTTGAAGTTCCTTTAGTGCCTTGTTTCTGTGGAGCGGGATCAGGTACAGGTTCCAATGAGGTTTGGAAATTAGTTTCTTGTTCAGTTCCTTCTGTCATGTTTCCAGGGAGGGATGAACCTTTTCCTTCCTCCAGTGTTGCTCCAGTTTGGACTGAGTTTCTGACCAGCCCAATTTCTTCATCCTCTTGTTCTGTCTCTCAGAAAGAATGTTAGTTTCATTAAAAACTACATGCACACTTTCTTCAACACACATAGTTCTTTTGTTATAGACTTTATAAGCCTTACTATGTGAAGAATATCCCAAGAATACTCCCTCATCACTTTTGGGATCAAACCTACCTAGGGAGTCTTTACCATTGTTGTGCACAAAGCACTTGCAACCAAAATCCCTAAGGTGGGATATATTGGTCTTTATCCCTTTAAGTAACTCATCGGGAGTCTTCTCTACAAGTGGTCTAGCCATGAACCTATTTATGATGTAGCATGTCGTATTAATAGCTTCTGCCCGGAAGCTATGAGGTAGTTCACTAGAAAGAAGCATAGTCCTAGCCATATCTTCAAGTGTCCTATTCTTTATTTCAACTACTCCATTTTGTTGAGGAGTTCTAGGGGCAGAAAAGTTGTGATCTATGCCATGCTCATCACAAAATTCAGCAAATTTAGCATTTTCAAATTCAGTTCCATGATCATACCTAATTGATGCAAGTTGATGTCCTAATTGTTTTTGAATTTTTCTAACAAAAGAAGTAAACATGTCAAATGCCTCATCTTTAGATGTTAGAAACAATGTCCAGGTAAATCTAAAATAGTCATCAACAAGCACCATCACATATCTCTTACCACCTTTGCTTAATGTTCTCATAGGACCACAAAGATCCATATGGACCAGTTCCATCGTTCTGGTGATACTTACCACTTTCTTGCTTTTAAAAGAGGATATTACTTGCTTCCCCCTTGCACAAGCCTCACAAACGTTGTCTTCCTTGAACTTAATGTTAGGCATACCTATCACTAAGTCCTTGGAGACTAATTTGTTGAGTTGACTCAGACTTGCATGTCCAAATCTCTTATGCCAAAGGAGGGGATCATTGTCCAGCACACTTAAGCATGTTAATTCATTTTCTGAAAGTGTGGATAGATCAATGATGTATATATTTTTCACTCTTTTTCCCTGCAAAACAATCTTATCAGTGATAAGATTTATTACAAAACATTTTGTAGAGGTGAATGCTACCAAGTTACCTCTGTCACACAGTTGTGACACACTGGTTAGGCTATATTTCAAGCCATCTATCAGGTAGACATTCTCAATGGAACGTGTGTCATCCTTACCTACCTTACCAACCCCAATTATTTCACCTTTCTTTCCATTTCCAAATGAGACATTTCCTCCTTTGAGGTCCTCAAGTGAAAGGAACCGGTCCGTGTTGCCAGTCATGTGTTTTGAGCAGCCATTATCCATGTACCATATTTGGCTACTTCCTTTCACTTGAACCTACAAAAGAAAATCAGGGGTTAGTCTTAGGAACCCAAACTAGTTTGGGTCCCTTTCTATAAGCAAAAGGATGAATTAAATTCTTTTTAGCCCAATTTGGTAACCAAATTCTTCCCTCGAACAATACTTTTATTCTTTTGACTGACCTGCTCTTTTGCATTGCATTCACTTTTGTAGTGACCACTCTTACCACAGTGGGTACAGATTTTGTTCTCGGGAAGGGTGAGGTACTTGCTTTTAGGATCCCATTTAGGCAGTTGATTCCCAAAGCCAAGTATTCTCATATTGCTACTATGATGTTCATGTAGCCATGTCAAAGCATCGGAGGATCTTTTCCATTTACAAGTTTTGTCTAGTTCATGCTTGACCTTACCAAGTTCCTCCTTCAACACTCTTATCTGTTCATACTTCCTATATAACTTATCTTTTAGTTTACCTACATTTTTTTCTAAGGTGAATTGAGAGTTGTCGGTTGTCTTCTTACTAGTTCCTAGTTTCAGTTTTAGATTTTCAGATTTTAACTCTAGGACATATGTTTCAAGTGAATGAGCCTGGTTCTTCAGTGTGGTGTTTTCTCTCACAGTCTCACTGACTCTGAGTTCCAGGTTTTTACACTTTGCTTTTAAAATTACACACTCCTTAGACAGCTGATCCTTTTTCCTTATTAATTACTTCAGATTCATCAATAAAGTCTAGCAATAATTCAAAGAGTTTTTCTTTGGATGAGATATACTTACCTCAGATTCCTGATGATTCCTCATCTGATTCACCAATTTCCATAAGTGCTTGTTCATCTCCATCTTCATCATCTGACTCCTCATTTGAACTTTCTCCCCAAGCAATGATCATAGCCTTTGTTGATACTTTGTTCTTCTTGGGATGAACATGTTCCTTCTTCCGGTTCCTTCGTTTAGACATTTCCTTTTTTCATTCAACTTCCCACTGAGGGCAATTCTTGATATGATGATCAGTCTTCCCACATTTGCAGCAGCCCTCATTAGTCATTTTTTCCGGTACCCTTGCCTTATTGTAGTTTCCACCTCTTGAGGAGCTCTTTCCTCTCATAAGATATTTCTTCTTCTTCCCGATCATAGCCATTTCATCTTCTTCCAGATATGCTCCTTCAGTGATTCTCAGTGCTAGCCTCATTTCCTTATTGGGAGCATCCATCTTCATTCTCTACCTTCTAAGTTCATAGGCAGTAAGATTTCTAATTAGCTCATCCAATTTGAGAGTTGCAGTGTTCTTGGATTCTTGAATTGCAGTGATCTTGCTCTCCCAAGAGACGGGCAGAACCCTTGTCAAAATCTTCTGAACCTTGTCTTCCTTAAGAAGAGTCCTTCCAAGAGATTTCAGTTCATTAGTCAGTGTAGTGAACCTAGTGTACATCTCTTGAATAGTCTCTCCTTCCTTCATAGAGAAATTCTCATATTGAGAATATAGTAGAGTACCTCTGGATCTGTTCACTTGAGTAGTTCCTTCATGATCCACTTGCAAAGTGTCCCAAATTTCCTTGGTAGTAGTATAACTTTGAATTCTGTTGTACTCATCTGGACCAAGTCCACACACAAGCCACTTCTTGGCCTTAGCATTCTTCTCCCACTTTCTCAAATCCTCAGTAGTGCAGTCAGCTCTTGTCTTTGTCACGTCTACTCCTTCAGCATTATTCTTCATGGTGGCCAAAGGACCATCAATAACTATATCCCACAACTCATAGTCTTCACTAATGATCTCTCATCCTGCTATTCCACCAGGAGTAGTACTGACCATTGAAGAGTGGAGGCCTAACAATTGATTGTCCTTTCCAATTCCCAGGTGGTGCACTCACCTTGATCTTATGCTAAGGTGTTAGCCTCTTCAAGGATAACTTGCTCTAATACCAATTGATGTTCTATACGTCAATACCACACAAGAGGGAGGGGGGATTTGTGTGGTGTCCAATTTTCAGTTGCACTAGCTATAGAAGGACCAGGTTCTTCAATGTGTTCCAACCTCTAGTGTTAGCGGAATAATAAATACATAAAATAAAGAACACATAAATTTTTACATGGAAAACACCTGGCTCAAAAGGTGAAAAACCCATGAACTACTTCCCAGTAAGATTTTCCCAAACTCCTTACTAAATCAGTGAGCCAAACAGCATTTACAAAAACTCTTTTGTAAACCTAGGATTACCTCTAATCCCTTTGTAGCAAACTAACCTCTAGCTATTTGCGACAAACTCCACGTTAGCTATAACTTGAAACACACAGTACCTATTACAGACGCTTCTAGATAAAGCTCAAAAGGTACAAGTTGAAATCACCTACTACAAGTGAACTAGACTAAAAGACAACAGTTGGAACTGGTTTTTCTAACTGGTTCAAGTAGCTTCAAAGTCACACACTTAAATCTCACACGAACTGCTTGCAAAATTAACTCGCTAATTTTGCTCTCAATTCTTGCTTAACTTCTGCTTTTGTGCGTCCCTGTACAATAAGAACAATCTGTAATATATAGGATTAGTAGACAAGATCTTTACTAGAGTTCTAATGCTACTCTTCCTCTGGTGGAAGAGTTTTAGTTAATCTGAACTCCTCAAATCCTTTCTTATCTTTGATTCTGTTCTTACTGAATAAGGAGTCCTTGTCCTTATCATTTTGCAATCTTTTCGATCAGGAGATATCTCTTATTTCCCAGATTTCGTTTATCTCATGCATGTGCATCTCACGTTCCTTTAACTCTGCATGTGTCTATGTCTTCCGGTGATGGAACTGGTTCATCTTTGAGTTCCTTTGTCAATCTTCAAAACCATTCATTTTCTTGGGACAACAATTTCCAACACTTCCTCTTTGATTATTGTTTCTAGAACTATAATGGTAGTTGGATTATATTGGTATATAAAGTATAAGGGGTCATTTGGTAGGAGGTACTAGAAAAAATAATGCAAGCATATTAACTCTATGCATTACTAATACCTTGTTTGGTACATTTTTTCAACATATGTACTTGTATAACTAATACTTGTATTAGTTATACATCATACTTGGCATTATCCTATGTATAAGTAATGCATAGAAAACGATGGCATTAGTAATACCAAGGTATTAAATATTAATGCATGCATTAGTATGGTTAAAGACAAAATTATCCTTAAAGTCTCTTAAAGCAAAAGAATATGGAGGACATTTTTGTAAACAACTATTTTTCTTAAAAATTATGCAATGCATTATAATTTTAATACACCACACCAAAGAGTAGATAAAAAATAATATTTGCATAACTAATGCTTGCATTACTAACACATGCATTAATAATTCATGCATTACTAATACACCATATTCCGCACTATTCTTATGCACTACGTACGTGTAATGCTTAATTTAAGCATATTAACTCTATGCATTACTAATACCTTGTTTAGTACATTTTTTCAACATATGTACTTGTATAACTAATACTTGTATTAGTTATACATCATACTTGGCATTATCCTATGTATAAGTAATGCGTAGAAAACGATGGCATTAGTAATACCGAGGCTATTAAATATTAATGCATGCATTAGTATGGTTAAAGACAAAATTGTCCTTAAAGCCCCTTAAAGCTAAAGAATATGGAGGACATTTTTGTAAGCAACTATTTTGCTTAAAAATTATGCAATGCATTATAATTTTAATACACTACACCAAAGAATAGATAAGAAATAATATATGCATAACTAATGCTTGCATTACTAACACATGCATTACTAATTCATGCATTACTAACACATGCATTACTAATTCATGCATTAGTAATACACCATATTCCGCACTATTGTTATGCACCGCTACATGTAATGCTTAATTTAAAAAAAGATGCCTAGGAAAAGCACGACTAGGACGGAATTGAAGGTCTATGACATGACAGTCCTAGAGATATAGCGAAACAATAATTACTTCCCATTAATGGATTTTTCATGCATTATATTCAAAAAGAAACTTTAATATTCTCCATCTGAACTAATCATGTTCCCGGTCACATAACATGTATGCAAATTGCAACTTATGGTAGGATTTAGTACATAAAGATGGACAACCTATGATAGGAGTAACTTATGGTACATGTTTTATCTTCCTCCGAGGCCAAGGTAAAAAGGTGCACCAGTGTGCCTCAACCACAGATCTCCGTTAATCCAGGGGCCAGCTGTGTATTGAGCTGCTTCTTCTGGGCTAATAAGACGGAAGTTCTTGAAACTTCTGTTCCTGTTATTGATGAGAGCACCAGGTCCGCGGTTGGCGAACTCATAGTAATGACATGTCTGCTCGAACGCTTCGCCTTGCCATATCATCCAACCTTCTGGGCGGATGAAGTCACCCAATTCACTCTCCATGAATACTGTAGTTGAGTAGGCCTTCCAGGGACGACCCAAGTAAGTTGGAAGTTGGAACCTAACTGGAAACAATTCTACTTCTGGGACGACTCTACAGTTCTGGAATACCACTCCACCTGGTTTAAGCGCTATTTCTTTGCCATCAGCGGTAATAGTATTGAACTGGCCCGCCAAAGGTTTCCTCGCTATGATCAAACTGTTTTGGATTACCGCTGAGCCCCTGCCAAAGATGAAGTCTACAGTACCAGAGATGACACAGTTTCGATAAAATTGCCGATGGTTTTGATAGTACAAAGTGTCTTGATAACCTTCAATGCTGCAGTCAAAAACAGCAGCCATATCACCATTAATTCGAAGAGCCACAGCTTGGTGCCCTTCTGGACCAGCAGTGTTTCGGAAGGTAATTCCCCTAGCAACAAACCCATTGCCAAGTACAGCTGCCATATGCAAGCAACATCTAATCAGTGCAACATATATAGTAGTAGTAAACAATAAAATGATTAATTATAGTAATAACTAATTCCTGCGTCATATACTTTATGATAAACTAAATAGCACGTACGCTCCATAAATCAAATACTGCATGCTACCTAGCTAGCTAAGCATCCATGCATGCACGGTTGATTTAATATACTTACCGAAAGTAGCAGTGTCTTGGGTGGGTATTTTCATTAGACCAAAGTTTCTATTTCCAGTAATGATGGTTTTCCCCGCTCCATTGCCAAAGATAAAGACGTTTGGTTGCTTTTTAGAGATGATGATATGCTCTTCATAGATGCCAGCTTTGACATAGACTATGTATTTGCCTCTATGGTTTTCGGGATATGCTGCGAGGGCAGCGGCGACGGTATTGTACTGGCCACTCCCATCCTTGGCAACCACTGCATGAGGAGTTACAAACCGTCTTGCTAAAAGCTTACGGTCGGCAACTGGGAACCACGTAGGGTAAGAGTCATGACCTATCTCGTTAACTTCAAGGAGGCGACGATTAGATGTGCTACCAGCTGCACTTTTAAGGTTTGCCGGAATTGAGACGTTGAATGATTGGAGGACGGTTGAAATTTTTGCTACGATGTTGATAGCATTGTGGGTCAGTTGGGTTGCATTCACCATGCCCTTTTCTATAGCGGATTTGTATTCAGGCTTCTCGATAGCATCAACGCACATGCTTTGATAGGAGTACACAGCACCTAGCCAGTTCAATAGTTCGCTGACACGATCATTGAGGGAATGCAATTCGGTATCCCCAACCATAGAGTAGGAGGCCTGGAGTTCCTCGATGGCATACTGCAACAACTCTTTGCAATCCTCTACAGCCATGTGATTGTAAGGATCACTTTCATTGTTGACAGAAGTCTTCTCCACCACATCGAAAGATTTCTTGACCTCATCCACGGTTATTTGGATGGAAGCCAAGAGGTAGTCTTTCATGGTAGCACTATTGTTCTTAGTCACTGAATCAAGACTCCTTGCACAAGCTTCTTTGAATTCCGCAGGTTTACAGAACTCCTCAACTGATGCCTTCATTTGGACTTTGGTGCTTTGGTCATCATCTTTTGAACCGCCATCTTGGTGCAGGACGATCACCACCCCCAATATCACACCCACCACTAGAATCAAGGATACCAACGACACCACTATTTTTCCCACCATCTTTTCTTGGTTAATCTTTTCCTTTTCTCAACTTTTTGTCTCCGTTCTGCAGGTACTTAATAATTCTTACGCTAGTAATGCAACTTCGGACGAATGAACTATATATATTGAATTGTATAACTTACAAAATGACTATATATACGACGGGGGACAGGGAGACATGCATGCATGTAAGAAAAAAAGTGATGAAACGACAGAAACGATGGAGGTTAGAGGTTATTCCTCTCGTTGGTTACGTTAGTCGTTTCTTGAAACCTAAGAAGATGGATGAATTAATGACTATGTTATGAGGAGTTTTATATAGGGTTCTGGAGAAAGAGTTCTCCAACAGGGATGCATGATTGTCACCTTTGCATGGCTAACCGACGATTGGGCAAAGATATTTGTGGTATGAGTTATAGAATGAGTCGTGGCCATCAATTGCATTGAATGGTGAACCGTAAAATAGTTTCGCGTAGCTAATTAGGAACAGTATTCCTACCAATCATGTAACAACTGAATTTAATTTATGCGCGCGGCAGTAAAAATGAAACAATAAATATAGCCTTTTCATTAATTTAGTTCTAGATTAAAAAAAAGATAAACTCTTTATGTGTAAACTACTCCCTCCGGTTCATAATAAGTGTCCAGTTTCCTTTTAGCACGCCCATTAAGAAACTACTAAATTCTATGCAAAAAAAACGAGTATGACTAAACTACCCTTATTAAAGTATTGGTCACATAATTATAGTGAGGAGTGAGAGTTTTTTAGGGATATGCACATAAGGGTAAAAGAGTAAAAACAAATTGAATTTTTTCTTGATAACATAACTGGACACTTATTTTGAACCAAAATGAAAAAAGAAACTGGACACTTATTGTGAATCGGTGGGAGTATCACTTTATTACTTGTACGACCATGTATCCTTGCGTATGCGTTTGGAAGCAATTTATAAGTTTTTGGGAAAACTTGTTGCTTCCAAAGGCGCACGCAAGTATACGTTGTCGTACAAGTAATAGAATGATAAGTCGAGTGTCGAACACACAGAGACTTGTATCAACTACCCAATAAATTCACCAAGATTGTTATTCAGTCGAGTCAATTCGAGTTCAAGGGTTTAATTATACTAAACTATAATTCTAAGTATTAACAAAATTATCAAGCAGCAAAACGGTTGTTGTGTATTAAGTAGAGACAATATTCCAGGGTTATGATCGATTCACCAATCCTATTGTGTTCTAGTTAACTCTCCCTTTCATACAATTCACTCATGGTTGCTAATTAATCGAATAATAGCTCTCAAAGCCTTCTCCCGAAGTACTACTTGCCTATTCAAAATAGATTAATGCCTACATTCCTATGAAATCAATCTATTAAGAACGCATTACGATTAAGATATTTAATTAAGCATGGTGACTAGGTATATTCCTATCCTGGCCACAAATCCGCCCCTACAGAGCTAAGATCGTGCCCTCTTTAATTCTTCTCTAATCTAAACATGTGTTCCCCAAGCATAGTATAGATAGTCAATAGAACCTAATTGTTGGCCACACAATTAAGCAATTAATAACAAAATTGAAGAAACAATCATATATTGGTGAATTGTAATCAATGTTAAGTCAACGTTAAACAACAATATTCATGGCTAAATCACAACCCCAGAATTATGGGTTTTAGCCATTCATGACAGTATCAAACAAATTCATAAGTGTTGGATAATTGAAAATACTAAGAAAAGATGAAGAAATCTGAGATATCCTTGCTCCCGAATGTTCCTCGTGTGTCTCTAAGTCTAAAATGTTTCCAAAGTCCAGAAAATAATATTTTTCCATGTATTTATACCAAGTAGAGTCGGACCTAGACGAAATCTCCATTTCCTAGCCGAAATAGGAAAACTTGCAAACTTAATGCTTTCCATGCGTCGCACTAATGCTTTTACCTGTAAGAACACAAAAAACCCAGTCTCTGAACTTTGGAGATTTTCGACAAAACTTTGTATAAATGCATCGCACAGTGCCTCGCACTAGTGCATTTCTTCAGGAGTTACTTCTTCCTTGAATTTTGACATCCAGAATTGATCCTCGACTCTCGAACACGATCCTGGCTTAGTTTCTTGGGCTTTTACTCAGACTTCAAAGCTCCACATAGCTCGAATTAGTTCCACAACATCTACATAACTTAGAATCGCTCTTACAAGGCATAAAACTGTTACAACTCAAATTCCCAACCCTCGGGATCGTGATGGCGCCTAACGCCATACTTGATAGGCAAGCCAATGTTAGAATTTAGCTAACCCTTTTTCTTTTAAAATTCATTTAAAAATAAGTAAGCAATTTAAAGTGATGCGAAATCTAATACTGTCCAATAAATAATATAAAATTTAAATACTCGAAATAATGAAAGGAACCACGAACTAATACTAATATCTAGCTACCCATGGTCTAGAGTCACAATTAACGAACTACTAAGGAATACTACAAGTATTTGGCTAAAGAAAATAATATATAAATGTTTTGAATTAAATAAAAACAGTAAGTAAATAAATGGGAGGAGACTCCAAGAATCTGCGGACGCCAGCAGATCTACCTCGTGTCTCCGTGCGAATGCTCAGCTACTACTCGAAACTCAACTCTGGCCGGAACCTGGATCTGCACAAGAAGTGCAGAGTGCAGTATCAGTACAACCGACCCCATGTACTGGTAAGTGCTGAGCCTAACCTCGACGAAGTAGTGACGAGGCTACGGCGTGGCATTTATAATATAACCTGTAAACAGTGTATAATAAAGCAAGAAGGAAATACTAAACTAAATAAACAGTAACATGCAACAATTAATAAGATAACTCAGCTAAATTTCCTGATCTCATCTATAATCAATCCTTACGAGAATTTCCAAATTTCACTTAAAATAACATTAAGAGCCGAATATGAATGACAACAATAAAACAGTGAGTATTCCAGTCTTTATTTTATAACCAGTAAAACATAAATATTCTCCCTTATTGCTCCTTTTTGTGGTGTGCAACCCGATCCCACCTGTCCACCCTTAGTGCTCCTCCATATATATATATATATATATATATATATATATATATATATATA
>ML248456.1:0-59919 GCA_005239495.1 Nicotiana undulata | reverse complement strand
TTGACTTTTGCATTGAGTTGGCTCCGGGCACTCAGCCCATTTCTATTCCGCCATATCGTATGGACCCGCCAGAGCTGAAAGAGTTGAAGGAGCAGATACATGATTTGCTAGATAAAGGCTTCATTAGGCCTAGTGTTTCTCCTTGGGGTTCCCCAGTGTTGTTTGTTAAGAAGAAAGATGGCTCAATGAGGATGTGTATTGACTACCGGCAATTGAACAAGGTTACTATCAAGAATAAGTATCCTTTGCCGAGGATTGATGATTTATTCGACCAGCTTCAGGGTGCCACATTATTCTCCAAGATTGATTTGAGATCTGGCTACCATCAACTGAGGATTAGGGCATCCGATGTCCTTAAGACAGCTTTCTGCACTCGGTATGGGCATTATGAGTTCTTGGTGATGTCATTTGGGTTGACAAAGGCCCCCGCTGCTTTTATGGAGTTGATGAACTGAGTGTCCAGGCCCTATTTGGACTCGTTTGTTATTGTTTTCATTGATGATATATTGATATACTCCCGCAGCCGAGAGGAGCATGAGCATCACCTTCGAGTCGTCCTCCGGACTCTGAAGGATAGTCAGTTGTATGCCAAATTTTCCAAGCGTGAGTTCTGGTTGAGTTCGGTAGCATTTTTGGGTCATGTGGTGTCGGTAGAGGGTACCCAGGTAGATCCTAAGAAGATTTCAGCAGTCAAAGATTGGCCTAGACCCACCTCAGCTACAGAGATTCGGAGTTTCTTGGGCTTAGCAGGTTATTATCGCCGATTTGTGGAGGGCTTTTCATCTATCGCCGCCCCGATGACCAGGTTGGCTCAGAAGGGTGCCCAGTACAGGTGGTCAGATGAGTGTGAGGCGTGCTTTCTGAATCTCAAGATAGCCTTGACCACGGCACCGGTGTTAGTTTTTCCCACAGGTTCAGGTCCATATACCGTGTATTGTGATGCTTCACGGGTGGGACTTGGTGCAGTGTTGATGCAGAATGGCAAGGTTATAGCTTATGCTTCACGTCAGTTGAAGGTTCATGAGAAGTACTATCCAGTTCATGATTTAAATTTGGCAGCCATTGTTCATGCGTTGAAGATTTGGAAGCATTATTTGTATGGTATGTCATGTGAGGTGTTTACGGACCATAAGAGTTTGCAATATCTGTTCAACCAGAAAGAGTTGAATATGAGGCAGAGGAGATGGTTGGAGTTGTTGAATGACTATGACATTACCATTCTTTATCATCCGGGAAAGGCCAATGTAGTGGTCGATGCCTTGAGATGGAAGTCAGTCAGCATGGGTAGTCTTGCTTATATACCGGTCGGGGAGCGACCGCATGCTTTAGGTGTTCAGGCCCTGGCCAATCGATTCATGAGATTGGATGTTTCAGAGACTATCAGTTTTTTGGCTTATACTGTGGCACGTTCTTCATTGTTTGATCATATTCGAGACTAGCAGCATGATGATCGCCATTTATGTGTTCTTAGAGATATGGTCTGGCACGGAGGTTCCAAGCAGGTTACAGTTGATAATGAGGGATTCTTGAGGATGCAGGACTGTATTTGTGTGCCTGATGTTGATGGTATTCGTGAGTTGATCTTGCAGGAGGCTCATAGTTCCTTGTATTGCATTCATCCGGGAGCCGCAAAGATGTACCAGGATTTGTGGCAGCATTATTGGTGGCGAAGGATGAAGAAAGATATTGTGGCTTACATAGCACGGTGTTTGAACTATCAGCAGGTTAAGTACGAGCACCAGAGACCCGGTGGTTTGATGCAGCATATTGAGCTTCCCGAGTGGAAGTGGGAGCGTGTTACCATGGATTTCATAGTTGGGCTCCCACAGACTCAGAGGATGTTTGATGCGGTGTGGGTCATTGTGAATAGGCTGACCAAGTCAGCACACTTCATTCCTGTATCAGTTTCGTATTCTTCGGAGAAGTTGGCAAATATCTACATCAGGGAGATAGTTCGCTTGCATGGTGTACCCGTGTCTATTATTTCTAACCGAGGTACTCAGTTTACCTCCAATTTCTGGAGAGTATTTCAGCGTGAGTTGGGCACACGGGTTGAGTTGAGCACAACATTTCATCCTCAGAAGGACGGGCAGTCCGAGCGTACCATTCAGATCTTGGAGGATATGTTGCGAGCATGTGTCATTGACTTTGGAGGTTCATGGGACCAGTTTTTGCCTTTAGCTGAGTTTGCCTACAACAAGAGCTACCAGTCGAGCATTCAGATGGCTCCTAATGAGGCGTTGTTTGGTAGGCGGTGTCAGTCGCCAGTCGGGTGGTTCGAACCGGGAGATGATAGATTGTTGGGTGCAGAGTTAGTTCAGGATGCCTTGGATAAGGTGAAGATCATTCAGGGTAGACTCCGCACAGCTCAGTCCAAGCAGAAGAGTTATGCAGACCGTAGAGTTCGTGATTTTTCATTCATGGTTGGTGACCGGGTATTTCTTCGGGTGTCGCCCATGAAGGGCGTGATGAGGTTCAGGAAGAAGGGCAAGTTGAGCCCTAGGTACATTGGTCCCTGTGAGATTCTTGAGAAGGTAGGAGAGGTGGCCTATAGACTTGCTTTACCACCGAGTTTATCAGTCGTGCATCCGGTGTTTCATGTATCTATGCTTCGGAAGTATGTTGCCAATCCATATCATGTGCTAGACTTCAGCAGTGTCCAGTTGGACAAGGATTTGACTTATGAGGAGGAGTCGGTAGCCATATTAGCTCGGCAAGTTCGTCAGTTGGGATCGAAGCGTTATCCTTCGGTTCGTGTTCAGTGGAGAGGTCAGCCTGTTGAGGCAGCTACTTGGGAGTCCGATTTAGATATGCGGAGTCGATATCCCCATCTTTTCCCCGATTCAGGTATCTCCTTATTTCCGTTCGAGGATGAACGTTTGTTTTAGAGGTGGAGATTGTGATGACCCAAAAGGTCATCCTGTGTATTTCTAGCTAAACATGTGTTCTGAGGTCATGAGAACCTCCTTCTATCTCACCTCGATGTGCTTGCGCAGCCTGGGCGTGAAGCCGGGAAGCCGTTATGTGAAAACTGATAAAAATAATATTTTTGTGTTGAAATTTGGATAAAGTTGACTTTGGTCAACATTTTTTGTAAACGGATCCGGACCTGTGATTTGACGGTCCCGGAGGGTCCGTAGGAAAATATGGGACTTGGGCGTATGCCCGGAATCGAATTCCGAGGTCCCAAGTGCGAGAAATAAATTTTTAAAGAAAATTATTTTCTGTAAAATATAAATGTCTTTGAAAATGAAATTCGATGTAAAACCTGTGGTATTGGGCCCGTATCTTGGTTCCGGAGCCCGGTACAGGTTGGATATGGTTTACATGTTCTATCTATGATGTTTGGTAAGAAACGGACTTGGTTTGAAGTGATTCGGATAAAAAATGCAAAATTTGAAGTTTGAGAAGTTTTGAGAATTTTCATGGATTTTGAGGTTTAATTCGTTGTTTATGATGTTATTTTGGTATTTTGATTACTCGAATAAGTCCTTAGGATGTTTTTGAGGTTCTATGCATATTTGGTTTTGAGCCCCGAGGGCTCAGGTGAGTTTCGGGTAGGTGTCGGAGTGCAAAAATTGGTAAACATCTGGTGTGTGATTGTTGTTGTTGGTGTCTGAGAGTTTGTCTTATGCGAACGCATGGGATACAATGTGAACGCACAGTGTAGGCTGGGGAGGGGGTTGGTTAGTACAGTGCGAACGCACCACACCAGGTGCGAACGCGGAGCACAGGGACAATTGCTCTGTGCGAACACACCCAGGTGGATGTGAACGCGGAGGGTAGGTCTGAGGCAGCTATACGAACGCACCATGTAAGTCGCGAACGAACAGCCTATGAGGGGTTCCGGGGGCTGGGTGTGTTTTACCCTGTGCGAACGCGGCCCCACAACCGCGAACGCATAGGTTTGTGTAACCAACTCTTCGCGAACGCGGCCTAGGGCCCGCGAACGCGGAGAGTAATTTTACCCAGCGATTTTAAAATGTCCAAAACAGAATGTATTACGGGATTCCTCCATTTTTTCCATAAACCTCTTCTTCACCAAACCTCTTGGGCGATTTTTGAAGCAATTATCCACCATAACCTCTTAGGTAAGTATCGTTGACTTGTTTTCCTCCATTTTTACTAACAACCATTAGATTTTAGGCCTAAAAACAAGGGAATTAAGGTAAAAAATTAGGGATTTGGGTAGAGTTAGGGCTTTTTGATTATTTGGGAATTTGACCTCAATTTGGGGTCCGATTTCGGGTTTTGGTCTGAACCTCGTGTTTGGACCAAGCGGGCCCGGGGTCGATTTTTAGATTTTTGGGAAGAATGTTGGGAATCCTATAATTAAGAATTGGAATTGAATTGTTTAGCATTTATTGATGTTATTGAGTCGATTATGTCTAGATACGGTTGCTTCGGAGTTTGGTTCAAAGGGAAAAGTGGTGCTAGATGCTTGACTGGGATTCTTGGAGTCAAGGTAAGTGTTTGGCCTAACCTTAGCTTGAGGGAATAGGTATTGAGTCCTAATTGCTACGTGTTTATTTCATGTTCAACGTATAGGTGAGGTGACGAGTACCTATACGTTGGTGTCAAGCATGACAGTGAGTCGAGTATTTGCAATTCCATGATATTTATTTGATTTTACTGTTTTACCGGTTTTGTATCCATTTGTTAGTTATTAACTTGTTTGAAATTCTTAGTTATGAGTATTGTTGAGTGGTTGATTGGTTGAGGAACATTTTTTTTATTTATACACCTGTGTAGGATTGGTTAAAGTTGTGTCCCTTACCGGGACGGTACTATTTTTGTTGTTGATTACTTCAGTGCATTCAAGGTTTCTTGTTGTTGATTTTCCTGCAAGTTGTTATGTTTATTGATATTTCTGTACGAGGTGACATTCCGTGTCGTGTTGTTGATTATTTATTCACGAGGGGACATTTCGTGCCGTGTTGTTGATTATTTATGCACGAGGGGACATTCCGTGCCGTGTTGTTGATTATTTATGCACGAGGGGACATTCTGTGCCGTGTTGTTGATTATTTATGCACGAGGGGACATTCTGTGCCGTGTTGTTGATTATTTATGCACGAGGGGACATTCTGTGCCGTGTTGTTAATTATTTATGCACGAGGGGACATTCTGTGCCGCGTTGTTGATTATTTATGCACGAGGGGACATTTCGTGCCGTGTTTTTGTGATAATATAGCACGACGGGACATGCCGTGCCGTTTCTGTTTACTTATTGTTTTAGAGTTGTTAGTTCTTGCTGCTATTTAATTATTTCAGTTGTTGTCTTGTTCCGTTAATTCAGTAGTTATTACCCCTTTCTCCCCAGCATGTTTATCCCCATTTTGTACCTAATTGTTTACTTACTGTTATGTTTCCTGCTATACATTATTGAACTGCACAGGTATTTGTTATTTGTCGTGTCCTAGCCTCGTCACTACTTCGTCGAGGTTAGGCTCGGCACTTACTCAGTACATGGGGTCGGTTGTACTGATGTTACACCTGCACTTCTTTATGTTGTGCAGATTATGGTACCGGACCCAGTGGGCAATGATCGAGGGAGTATCCTTCAGTCCACAGGCGACACTGAGGTAGTCCTGCAGGCGTCCGCAGGCCTTGGCGTCTCCTCCTATCTTATCTCTTTTTCTGTCTTTTTCTTGTAGTTCTGAGACAGTTGTATTTTCTCATTCAGACCGTTATTTTTAGCATTCTTAGACAGTCCGTGGATTTGTGATACCATTTCTGGGGTGTTACTAAGAATTTTGTAATATCAAATACTTAAGTTGTTGCATTTCATAGCTTCTGTACTCTTATTTAAACTTGTTCTCGCTTATCGCTTTTCTTTTAAATGCCGAACAATAAAGAAATTAGTTATATTAACCGGAACGTTGGCTTGTCTAGTGGGTTCAACGTTAGACGTCAGCACGGTCTCGACGGTGGGATTTCGAGTTGTGACAACCATAAAGTCCGTCGTAATTCGCTTCCACTTTCACTCCGTTATATCTAATCTCTGAAGCAAACCACCCGGTCTCTAATGTTCATATTTGACCTGCTGACAATGCAAACACCGTGAAACATGCCGAACACTATCTTTCTTCATCCTCCGCCACTAATAATGCTGCTTCAAGTCAAGATATATCTTCGTAACACCTAGATGAATAGAATACCATGAACTATGAGTCTCATACAGAATCAACTCTCTCAACCCATCCACTTGTTGATACCCAATTCTTTCTTAAATTATTCTTAATTTGCATATGTACCTTCAAAATCAGGTTTTCATGACAATTGGTATTTTTCTATAATTTTACCATATTTTTATTAATTTATTTTAATTTATTCAGTAGTTTTATCTCTAATAATTAATTACAAATTTCATTACAAATGATTTTCGAAAACATTCCTAAACTTAAAATATAATTTTTGGTCCTATTAAGACCAAATTATTTCACAATTAGTCAAATTGGCACTACTTGGCTATAATTGCAATAACTTCGCAGTTATAGCCTAATCATATGTTTTATGCTATTTTTACTCAATAATTAGTCATTCATGTTTTTAAATACTAATTAATCATTTTAATTTAATCTATTAAGCATCAATTTCATTTTTTATATATTATTAGCTATTTTTATAAATTATTTATCTATTTTAATTGGGGTATTTAATAAGTAGCCACTTTTATTTTTAAATCCTAACCTAATTAAATCTGGACCCCTACCCATTTAATTAGCCCAAATACCAGGCCCAAACCTTAAAGCCACCCGACCCAATCCCCCTTTTAATCTAGACCGTTGATCATTTTTTATCAACGGACCAGATTAATTCTTACCACNCCCCCCCCCCCCCCCGTCTCATTTCCCCCTCTCATTTGTTACACTCAATCGTCTCTCTGAATCCTCCCACCTCTCTCTCTAAACACTCCATCTACTTAGCCCTATCTCCCCTTCTCCGGCCACCACATCGCCGGAAACCATGGAGGTTTCACCTCTCACCAGCCTTATGGCTCCTCCCTTCGCATTTGTGTCACCGGTTGAGGTTCTCAAGTGACCTAGAGGCGGTTCGCTCCCATCTCCGGTCTCATGCCATCTTTCCGGTCGTCTATGGTCGTTCGAGTAAGATCTATCACCCTCCGCTGGAAAGCCAACGAGATTTTGAGTTTTCTTCTTCTTCTCTGAGGTTTTCTCTGGAAACCCTAACCTTAAAACCCTCCGATCCTTCTAGATTTGTAACAGATCTATGGATATTTTGAGGTTTTCACATGTTTTCTTCCAAAAATATCATATTTTAAGAACAATTTCTTCATCTTTAAAAAAAACTAGGGTTTCTTAACCCCTTTCAAAACGCTTTCTCTTCTGATTTTTAGTACTAATCTACGATTCTCAGTATGTTTTAAACGTTTGTTTAAGTCTTTTCTTTTTACCCGAGTTATCCTGTTAAAAATCCCAATTTTTAGGGTTCTGAGTTCGTCTTGGTTGCTATGTTTAATTAATCTGTATGTTTCTCATGAACATCCTACGATTTTGTGATTTTTACTTTATGTTTGCTTGTTAGGGTTTCTGGGTTCGATTATTTCTGCCTATATCATGTCTATGTTATGCTCTATACGAAACCCTAACTCTTATGTAAAACTAGTCTTCTTATGGTTCTTATTCTTGTCTATTACCTGCTTATTTTCTTAATGCTATGGTAAATTATTGATGTCCTTTCTATTTGTGAATCCCTTAATTTCCATGACTAATACTTCACTGATCTTGTGTGATGTTCTTTACTGACTTCGAGTATCTTCTTTAAGACTATGATATTTTTGAGTGATACTGATTGCCCAATTTTCAAATTGTTTCCTTACATGCGTGGTGTTTTCCTTGATTAGTATTGATTCCCTGTAATTTTAATCTCATTCGAGATTCTCTTGACCAATTTCCAGAATTAAATTGTACTCTACCTTATTTTATGTGTATAAATATGTTATCAAATATTTCTTATTTACTTTCCTTACTTGATATATTATGTATTTAGTCCTAATTGTATTCCATATACCTTTACTACTCCTATTAGGGTAAGAATCAGTTTTCAATTGATTATTTTCCTTATTTAACATAGCTTGTGTCCGTTTGAACTATGACTCCGTAATTAAAGGGAGTCCAGGTCTTAATTGATTCTGATTGGGATTATTCTTATAACTGTGTTAAATTAGTACTCCTTAACTTATTCTTCTGCCTGTTTTAAACTATAAATACCTTTACTCTCTTCTTAGCATATACACGAACAAGTACACTTTTCTGAACTCTCTCACACACATACATATTCTCTCTTGTTATTCTTGCTGGTTATTTTGCTATTCTCAGTCGGCTGCAAGCCAAGACTAAGTAATTATACACTCTACTACTCTTCATTCTGCACTTATTCTCTACCTTAACTGGTATGTTTTCAGCGTAGCCTAAAGCCCCCAAAACAATATGTTTCTATTTGTATTTCAATTCCTTTTGTTTCTACTATGATTTTACTTGTGGTTCTGTTGTCTACCTTGAAATTAGCATGCCTACTTGGCATTTTACCAATGTGATTATCCTTTCCCTTTGGTTTCAGCATGTCTACTGCTTTCTTATATGTTCCACTATGACTTAGCATACTACAAGCATGCACTATATGTCACTTGGTTACTATGTGATCCTAGACACATGCTATACTCATGAGTCCTCCCCCCTGAACCTATATGTGACTCTGTTTGTTATATGTTATCCCCTCTTTAGCACTCCCTCAATCTGATTCTGTTATGTTCCTGGCATGAACCCCTTTGTGACAAATTATTTCTGTGATTGTTTAGGTTCTGTACAAGTCTGTGACATTTAGTACTTCTCTGATGTTAACTTGTATACAAATATCTTTCTATGTATGGCCTATTTGTCCCCAATCCCTGCTTCCTTGTTTGTGGTTGTTCCCTGATTGCTCTCTTCCCTTTTCCTTTCAAAACTATTTTCCTAAGCCACTCTCTTACTGTTATGCAAACCTATTCCAAATAACTCAACTCTTTCAAAACTATGTCAAGCACTCTCACATATACTCTTAGCAATCTAGGTTCTGCCTCTTTAGTGTGTGACTGCTTTGGGATCCCAATGAGATCCCACTGAACTCTGACACATTAGAGATGGCCTTTCCACATTGCACTTACTCAACATGGTTATGAAAATTCGGGTGTGAGCACTGCCCGGGATCCCTTGAGATCCTTAGGGAACTCTGACACACATGGATTTGTATGAAAGGTTGTGAATTAATGGCACTTGAGGCATTCTGGAGATTTTGGGCCTATCCGTAGGCTCCCTATAGTATAACTTCTTCTTTTCTTATTTCAATTATGTAATTTGTGCGAATGGTTTGTAATAAATATTGTAAACAACTCTTTGGGGATAGATAGTGAAAAGGAAGGGGTAACTATGTATGCTTTAGCTATAAAAGGGGTAGATACCATGTTATTAGGCCTTATTTCCCTATCTGCGCAATAGAAATCATGCTTAGGACTCATTTCATGCATTAGAGATCATGTCCCCTAGGACTTACACTTATTGTTTTCAGCATGTCCATCTCACTATCATATCACTTAGAAAACCCCTGCTGATAAAATGGTATTTTCTACAAATCATGTTCTATGCTACCATATACACCTAGAGATCCTGTTTTAGGATAAAACAACACTAATAAACAGGTTGTATCCAAATCCTCTACATACTCTGAAAGCATGTTTAAACGATGTACACTTATGCATTTAGAGATCCTGCTTAGGTTCTGCATACACATAAATCTACATCTCTGTGCATTAGATACCTTGTCCTTAGGATTGCACTTTTAATACACCTAGTCTAATTACTGATGCATGAAAAGGAGTAAACAACAACTTCACTCAGTCCTTTGCAAATAACTGGTAATGAGTTTGTATTCTGAACACCTAGAATAGCATGCTTAGGTGATACAATGTCAAACAGATCTCCTCTAAATAATTCTGGCAATTGGTATATTGTCTCACACCTAGGCAAGCCTTAGGTGACTAATGTGTTTAAAACTGGAAATCTGCTTCCATGTATATGCCGCTTAATGCTTAACAGGTTTTAAAAAATCAGTAGGTAAATTGATTAGGACCCCCTTTCTAAATTATAGAACAATCTGTATTCTGAGCTCATTTAGATACCATGCCTTAGGACTCTGAATTCGAATACTGCCCTTAACTGTGTATGAGTCGTGCAGCCTATTTGCATTACCTGTGGAGGTATACTTGGGCCTTTTCTCTATTGTCTCTGTGTTTCCCCCCTAATTGCAGTCCTCCATGTTCTTATTTGTCGCCTTAGTATTTTGCCTTTAAACCTGAGGGTCTGCCTAGAACCTCCTTTATAGGTAAAAGTCCTAAACTCCTCCAGGACTATTATGAAGGGACGGGTAACAACACGCAATAGCGGTCGTTGACCAACACTCTCTTTAATTACCTCTACGGGGTGGGAAGGGTAGATATGAATATGATGACCGGTGCGCTAATACCACGTGTAGCCCCTCTTTGAGGAGTGACATACCAGGTATTGCATTGATGTGATCCATATGACAAACGACCTAGGACATCATTACCCCCATATGCATGTTTAGATTATAACTCTTTCAAAAACTTTTACTTAGTTATTAAATATTTTCAAACTTAGTAACACATGTGTGCTTAGACTGCGAACCTTTCAAAACTATTCTTAAACATTAATTGCCTATTTGCTACCTGTACAAATTCACAAAAGTTGTTTGGCCGGGAACCACAGTTGTGGATTCTGAGGGGTTCCTAACACCTTCCCCTTAGAATAATTTCAAGCCCTTACCCTATCTTTGGTTATCAAATCAATGTCTGTAAATAACTCAAATAGGTGCCCTAACGCACCTTAAAATCGTAGGGTGGCGACTCTTCAAAATCTTGCATAGCCCTTTCCCAAAAGGAAATGAGTTGTCCCAATAATGTCAAGAACCCTTGACCGGCCCGAGAGGAGTTGGAAAAGAGGGGGCGCGACAGCACCTTAGAAACACAAACTCGAACTTGAAGTCGTAATACACTATCATCACCAACAGTCACCTCCAAAGCACCACCTTGTAACATTGTGTCCTCAAGGACAAGAAAATGGGGTTTATCATATTGGCGAGCCTTAATGTGCTCAAACAAGGATGATTGTGCAACAACACAAGAAAGAACTCGAGTGGGCTCATATATGTTCAATCTCACAAATCTTTTGGACAAAGCCTAAGGCCTCTCCACATCTGGAATAAATACCAAACTCCCCATACTCTTCACCTTCATACTCAAGGCATCTGCTACCACATTAGACTTATCCGTATGATACAAGATAGTGATATCATAATCCTTCGACAACTCTAACCATCTCCGTTGCCTCAAAATCCTTCTACTTGAACACATGATGAATACTCCGGTGATTAGTGTAAACCTCACATGATACACCATACAAGTGATTCCTCCAACTCTTGAGCAAGTGAGGAATAGATGCCAACTCCAAATCATGCACTCGATAGTTCCTCTCATGGGGCTGCAATTGGCATGACGCATAAGAAATCATGCTACTGGCCTGCATTAACACACAACCAAGGCCAACACACAAAGCATCACAATAGACAGTATACAACACCAATCTTGAGAGAAATACCAAAACTGGAGTTGTAGTCAAAGCAGCGTTGAGCTTCTGAAATATTTCTTCACACTCGTCAGACCATCTGAACGAAACACCCTTCTGAGTCAACTTGATCAATAGAGATGCAATAGATGATAACCCTTCCATAAAACGACGATAGAAACCAGCCAAACCCAAGAAACTCCTGATCTTTGTAGTTGTACAAGGTCTAGGACAACTCTAAACTACCTCAATAATTTTCAGGTCAACCTTGATCCCATCACTAGACACCATGTGGCCCAAGAATGCCACTGAATCCAAACAAAACTCTCACTTGGAGAACTCAGAATACAACTTTTTCTCCCTCAAAATATGGAGCGTAATCCAACAAATGTTTCTCCTGATCCTACCTGCTACGAAAATACACCAAGATATCATCAATTAACACAATGAAAAATGAATGCAAATAAAGATAGAACACATTTTTCATCAAATGCATGAAAGTTGTTGGGCATTAGTCAAGCCAAAAGATATCACGACGAACTCATAATGCCCATAGCGAGTCTTGAAAGTCGTTTAGAAGTGTCTGAAGCTCTAATCTTCAACTGGTGATAACATGATCTCGAGTCAATTTTCAAGAACACCCTGGCACCCTGAAGCTGATCAAACAAATCATCAATGTGAGGCAATGGACACTTGTTTTTTAGTTACCTTGTTTAGCCGCGTGTGATCAATACACATCCTCATAGAACCATCTTTCTTCTTCACAAACAACAGTGGCATGCCCTAAGGAGAAACACTCGGCATGTTGAACCTCTTATCCAACAACTACTGCAACTGCTTATTCAACTACTTCAACTCAGTTAGAGCCCTATGATGTAGTGGAATATATTTAGGCTGAGTGCCCGGCACCAAATCAATATCAAAGTCAATATCTCTATCGCGTAGCATGCCTAGTAGGTCTGCAGGAAATACATCTGGGAACTCCCTCTCTATTGGGATTGAATAAACAGTAGGAGTATCAGCACTAGCATCTCTAACAAAGGCCTGATATGCCAAACAACCCTTCTCAACCATCAGTTGAACCTTCAGGAAGGAAATCATTCTACTAGGAGTACAACTGACCCATGTACTCAGTAAGTATCGAGCCTAACCTTGACGAGTTAGTGATGATGCGAGTTAGTGATGATGCTACGACAAGATACTTACCATATAAACGTGTACAGCTAATAAGCAATAGAAATAGCAAGACAAATAACAATAATGATAACATGACTAAAGATTAAAAAAAATAGTAAAAAGAATGAATAAAGGAAATAATAACCATGTTTCTTGATTAAGAACAACCAAAACTTGTCTCAACAGCTCAATTCACTAGATATAAACAGCATCTGGGAACAACGTAGCCAAACAACAAAGGAGGACAACATCACAAGTCAAACACCCAAATTCATAGCATGTATGTTGTGGCGCACAACCTGATCCAACATAAAAATTGTTAGGGCGGCAACCCAACACCATGGCCATAATCTCTCCATGAGAAACCAGAGGCTCTATCATAATAATGTCATAGTGGCGGCCCGATCCCATCATAACAATGTCGCAGTGACAACCCGATCTATCATACCAATCCATAGGAAAGCATCCAATAAGCAACCAAGAATGGCACCAATCATAACATAACATAAAAGAGGACGAATAAGTATAATTCATTAAGGAAAGATGAACACAAATAAGATGTGATAGGCAATCCAATATACAACATCAATTCTCACCCATATCACCCAACAATATTTCCACCAATACATTCTCACACATGAAAAACCAAGTAGTAACATGATCCAACAAAGTATAGCAGAATAACACATGAAACAAGTAAAGATATAGATCGTGTAGAGTCACGTGACAAGTAAATGCATGCAACAAGTAAAGGCATGTGACAAGTAAATGCATGAAGCAAGTAAAGGTGTGTAACAACTAAAGGCATGAAATCAACTAGTTTTACATGCATGCTTTAACCCGTGAAAACTTATATACACTCGTCACCTTGCATATATGCCATCCCGAACACAAATATTGCATAGAAAAAAGACCCATTAATATACTAATTCCCTCGATCAAGGCTAACAATGATATTACCTCTTTCCGGAACAAAAGCAATAATCCAACCCTGCTTTCCCTTTAGTAAAAGCCTCCAAACAACTCAAATCTAGTCAAACAATGCTCAAATCAGTCAAAATAATCTTTACAAACTACCCTAGTATCAAAAAGGTACGATCTTCAAATTATTTGAAAAGGTCAACAAAAAGTCAACTCGAGCACACTTGGTCGAAATCTAAAATCAAGACCAAATTCTAATTACCAATTCATCTCCTAGTCCATATATG
This sequence comes from Nicotiana undulata, assembly GCA_005239495.1. NCBI lineage: Eukaryota > Viridiplantae > Streptophyta > Magnoliopsida > Solanales > Solanaceae > Nicotiana > Nicotiana undulata. The sequence continues at coordinate 45,896 of ML248456.1, read as the reverse complement.
TGATTTATTTTAAGATCCGACCTCAAATCGAGGTTTAAATTTATAACGTATAAAATCCTAAGTTTCTACCCAAAACCCTATATCTACTCTATGAAATCTTAGATTTAGAGATAAAAATCTATGAAAAGTAATGAAAATTGATCAAAAATAAGTTAAAGTTACTAACCCTTGAAGTTGGGAAGACAACTCTCTCAAAAATTTGCCTCCCACAAGGTCTAGGTCTCAAAAATGGAATAAAATGAGTTAATCCTAAAATCTCCTATTTTTACCTAGCTGCAGATGTCGCAATTGTGAACCCTTGGTCGAAAAATGGGAATTAATGTTCGCAAATGAGGAAGTGCCCCCTAGGCTCAGAAGTCGCAAGTGCAATACCTACTTTGCGATTGTGAAGGTCGTAGATGCAGTAAAGCTACCCATTCGCACACTTAACAAATGCAAGATCTTCTTGGAAATTATGAGTTGCTTATCGCAATTGCTATGACTGCAGAACCAGAAACACCTAAGTCTTTCCAAAATAGCCAAAAATCATTCCAAAACTCACCCAAGCCTCTCGGGCCCCAATCCAAATAACCAAACCAGTTTAGTAACCTCATACAAACTTTCTCACAAGCTGAAAACATCAAATTAACATCTACAATAAAGTATCAAGCATCAAAACTCATGTATTCGCATGTTCAACACTTCAAATTTTCAACTTTCTACAATAAGTACTTAAATAGCCTCCGATCACCTGAGACCCAAACCAAATATACACACAAGTCCAATATCATCATACAAACCTACCGAAATCATCAAAACACCAATCTGATGTCGTTTATCAAGAATGTTGACCGTGATTAATTCCATCAACTTTAAAGTTCAAAAATCAAGATTTCTTTGCAAAATCACTTCTAAACTTTTCGGAAATTGAGACGAAGCATGCACATAAGTCATAAATCATCAAATTAAGCTATTTAAGGTCTCAAATCATGAAACGAAAAACTAGAACTCAAAATGACCTATCAGGTCATTACATTAATATCAGTATTTCATTAAAAGTAATTGAGATATTTGACATTGAGTTGTACTTCCTTTGTCTGAAAAGCAGTCTAAATACCATTTTTAGCAGCTTGATGACACCAAGCCTTATATCTTGTTCTACGTATGCTTTTACATGGTTATTGAATTGTTAGTAAGTGTTAGTATCGACCCATCGTCACTACTTCTTTAAGGCTAGACTTGATACCTACTAAGTACCATGGTTTTGTACTCATACTACACTTATGCATATTCTTATGCAGATTCTGAGGCAGGCACTAGTCATACCCATCCTGCTATATAGGAGCTTGCAATGGAGATTTCGTTATGAGCTACCCAATTGTTCGATCCGCAACATATGGAGCCCACTCCCTTATCTATATATTTTTATCTATTCATTTTCTTTCCAAATATATTATTTGGTAGATACAGTTAACCATTTAGATGTTTGTGACATTATAACACCAGGTTTTGAGTGTAGGTTAGACAATTTTGGTCGTATTTAGACCATGTCTTTATGTATATCATGATGTTATTTTGAGCCTTATAGTGATTTCATTTATATCATAACTCTATTAATGACTTAATAATTGACAACTATTATTATTGATTGAGTGTTGGCTTGCCTAGCAAACAGGTTAAGCATCATCACGACCTTTGATGGGATTTTGGATCGTGACACAACAATAAGACAACAGATAACTTGAAGACCAAGATAGAGTTGAAAGAATATTGTAGGCGAAGTGAATAGTACCTAGCATACTTGAATAAAAAAATTGAGAAGCCTAAGGCTAGTTACACATTCACTTTGAATGAGAGAAGAGGGATTTTTGATTGGGTTAATTATTTGAGGATGCTAGATGGGTATGCCTCAAACTTATCTAGGTGTGTTGACATAAAAGAATGGAAGTTTACGTCTATGAAAAGCCATGATTGTCACAATTTTATGGAATCTTTCATGCATATTGCATTAAATGCTTTGCCTAATAGAATATGGAAGCCCCTCACGGATATATGCTTACTTTCCAAGGAGTTGTTTTCTAGCACGTTATGGGTGGAGAACCTAATTTACATGGATAGTAACATTCATTTAACTTTAAACAAGTTGGAAAAAAAAATTCTCGCCTGGTTTTTTCAGTGTAATGGAACATCTTCCAATTCAACTTGCAAAATAGACACGGCTAGGGGGCTAGTCCAATGTAGATACATTTATCCTTCGAGAGGTAATTACTTTCAATCAATTCTCATTAAATGTTTTAGCTAAACATTGTTTCATCTAAAAACCGTGTTATGTAGGATGATTGGCAAATGTAAGCATATCGCGAAAAATAGATCAAGGATTAAGGAATCGACATGTAAGGCATATATGGCTAGAACTTCTTATTTTTGTTCATATTATATTGAACATGATGTGCCGTATTTGATAAATAAGCCTGATTGACATGACGATGGAGTCAATACCAATCCATTGGCACCACCATTTGTATGCCGGAACCATTAACTGAAAAGTAGTAAGATCGACCCCGCTCAACTCCACCAAACTCATGGTACGTAGAATAAGATGACACTGATTCTAGAAATCTTGTGCATCCTCAAAAGCCCCTCCACTATGTTGGGGAGGATGAAACTTTTTAAAACTCTTTGACACAACTGACCCTACCTCGAGCTCAAGTTCAACTACTAGTTGCATCGGTGCGACACCCGACCCTAATTAGCATGACCCAGCTACTCTGGCATAGGGGCGGCAACAGTCTAAGCTCCTCCCCCAGCCCGTGAATTAGTTGGTAAAACCGGAATCAACCATGCCTTGGTCAAACTCTCGAATATACTCATGAAGTGTGCCAAGGTCTCTTGGAGCCCAGTGTAGCAATAGGTTGCTCGGGTGCATGCTCAACTTGATCGGGCTTCTAATCCTCAACCAGAGCTCTTGGAGGCTCCACGGTTGCTGCTCTAGCAGGTGCTCTAGTTGTAGCATGTGCCCGTCCTCGCCCACTGTAGCGGCCACGGGTTCTTGCAGCTCTAACAGGGGGCACTGGTGCCTGCTCAACTGATCCAGCAAAACGTGACCTCACCATCTGTGAGAGAAAAGAAAAGTAAATATTCAAACTTCGGAATAAAGAGTCGACAAGATAATTAATGCAAGAAGGTGATGTTTCGTAATAGTTTGGTAGCCTCTCGATGTTATTCCCCCCAGTATTATATTACGATGATGTTACGCCTCACAGTATTATATTACGGTGATGTTATGCCTCGCAGTATTATATTACGATGATATTACGCCTCGCAGTATTATATTACGATGATGTTACTCTTCGCAGTATTAAATTACGACGATGATTCGCCATGTAGTATTGTACGTTCGATTTGTCATAAGATAATTGACATCAGTTCAAGGACAAGATTATTTGGAGAATATAAGTATTATGCTATTTCAAACAAGTGATGAGTAAATTCGTGAAGGTGAGAGGGTAAGCAAATCAAAGAAAATAAATTTCGTCGAAGTTTGACATTTTGGGATAAAATATGGCCCGAGCTAAAATGCCCGATATTTATGTACTAGTACCATATAAGGTACCACATGACCATGATAGTAAGGTGTATAAGGTGTGTTAAAAATGAGTAGTATTTTAAGTAATTTGAGATAATTCTTAATTATATAAATAATTGGATAATTATTAATTATTGGGAGAATTAACAAGTTAATTATTAATTAGTGGTTGATTAACTAAAGTCTTTGGATAAAGACCGAGCCAAAAACGTGGCAGCCCCATGCCAAGATCTGTGACTCCTATATTAGGAATGAAAGGTGTCACACTTGAAGAATTTAAGTGACACTAAGCTAGACATGTGGGGCCCACCTAATAATTAAGGATAACTTTCCAAAATCAACATTATCTTCAAATCTCTTAAGAAAAGAACATAGTAACGTTCTTTCTAAGAGAGCTCAACCAAGATTTCCATTTTCATGTAAAATTATTCCTAAACTCTTAAGAAGAGTTTCATCTAGCTTTCCATTACACAACATTGATTCTAAATCTCTTGAGAAAATGTTTCAACAAAGATAATTTTGCAATAGCAACGTTATTGCTTTGAGCATTTCATACAGATTGTTCCCTATTTCGATCTCGATGTTTCTTGTTTCGTCATAATTAACGTGTGTTAGAGGGATTGTCAAGAGAATTAACTCAGGTATCTTAAGGCTATCCCTTATTTCTTTTGGCATGATCCATACGACACAAATGAAACGAGCAAGAAGCACAATTTCCATACATGACTCTATTCATAGAAATATTATAGATGCTTATGTTCTTGGTTACCCACGTGTCATATTATTCTATCATTTGTTCATGGGTCTCAGAAAAATACGTAAGTTGAAAAAGTTTACTTCATGATATTAATCAAAGGCATAATGGTCTTATGACATTCCGAAAGATTTTATTGACATACTTCTCATGAATTGCATTCATTTACATTTACCCATGACCAGATGACGTTATATACGTGTATATATGTATATTATATGTATATGGTATATGGGAAAAGGTTACGAAGTTATATACGCACCACCACCTGATCAGCTGGTATACGTTGATGATTTGCCCACAGTGGCCGAGATGATATGATCGGATGACCTCAGAGGCTTGATGATGTTATGAACGCATATACCTATGCATAGTATGACATTTATACGCATATGCATGACATTATAAGTATGAAATGATTTACAAAGCTATTCAGACATACATGTTGAGTCTTTTACTCCATGTTTCTCTCATGTATATTATTTACTGATTTTCATTCCTTACATAGTCGGTACATTATTTGTAATGACGTCCCATTTTTATTGGGACGCTGTGTTTCATGCCCGCAGGTCCCGATAGACAGGTCGAAAGCCCTCCAAGTAGGCTATCAGCTCAACGGAAGATGTTGGTGCGCTCCATTTGCTTCGGAGTTGCTTGATTGGTTAGTATGATTTAGACGTGTATTGTTTGATATGGTGGGACTCTGTCCCGACCTTTATAGAAACTATGTGTTCTTAGAGGCTTGTAGACAGATTTCATGTATATAAAAGATTGTATGGCCTTCTCGGCCTATGTTCAGTGTACAAGTGTTTATTTTGGTCTTATAGGCCTGTATGTCTTATGTATAGGTTGGTATAACATGTTATATTCTACTTATCTCACGGCAGCCTTCCGGCTCAGTTATCTATAATAGTATGACATGAAAAGATACATTATATTGGTACTCGGTTGAGTAAGGTACTGGGTGACCATTTGGGCCCATCGGTTTGGATCGTGACAAAAGTGGTATCATAGCAGTTCTGTCCTAGGGATTCTACAAGCTGTGTCTAGTAGAGTCTTGTTTATGGGTGTTGTAATGACCCGACGGGTCGTTTTGCGTTATCGGACCCCATTCCCCTAAATGAAACTTCCTATAGTGGCTTATTATGATTTATGACTTGCGGGGATGGGTTGTTCGGGATTCAGAAGTGTTTAGAGCAGTATAGGAACACTTAGTTCCTTAAGATTAGCCTTTTTTCCAAGTTTGACTTTGGTCAACATTTTGAGCAAATGACCTCGGAATCGAGTTCCGACAGTTCCAGTATCTTTGTATGATGATTTCGGACTTGGGCGTATGTTCGGAATGGGTTTTGAATGACCCGAGGGAATTTCAGCGCCAAATATCATTTATGACTTGCCTACAAAATTTGGTGTCATTCCGAGTAGTATAGGTCGGTTCGGTGCATTGTTATCGAATTCAAAACTTGAAGTTCTTAAGTTATGATTCTAGGGGTTTTGGGATATGATTTTGAGTTTTAGCGTTGTTTTTAGTGTTCCGAAGGCTCGAGCGAGTCTATACCATCATTTGGGACTTGTTGGTATATTTGGACAAGGGCTCGGGTGGGCACAGGTGCCTCTCGGGCACCAAACGGGGCTAAAACCCAGTTGATGTAACTGCTGGTGCACCTGATCTGGTGTGACCGCAGGTGCGGTTGCCAAGCCGCAGGTGCGGGACCGCTCTTGCGGGACCAAGCATCGCAGGTGCGGCCCCAGGTGAGCTTGCCTCTTTTCGCAGGTGCGGAAGAAGTTCCGCAGTAGCAGAGCCGCAGGTGCGGGCTCCACTCTACAGGTGCGAGATTGCCCTCCCTTGTCCCATTTCCACAGGTGCGAGGCTTGGCTCGCAGGTGCGAAAACACTGTAGACCTGGTTCTTTTAAAATATGGGATTTATTTCATTTTCATCATCTTTCTTCCACCATTGTCGACCTAGGGAGCTTTGGAAAGGGCAAATTCACCTATCTACTGAAGAGGTAAGTACATTCTTCTCTAGTACTAGTTTAATACATGAATTACTAATTAAAATAGCTACTAAATTAGTGAAAATTTAGGGATTTGGGTAGTAACCTAGGAATTTCGGAAATTTAGAAAATTACACGTCAATTTGCTATGAAATCAATTAAAAATCATATATTAATGATCCTTAGGCTATGGGTGAGTGTTTCCTTCGAGAATTTTTGGAATCCAAGTGTGCGGGTCGGGGGGCGAATTTTGGGATTTCTTCAAGAATGATGAATTTACTAAATAAGTAGAAGAATTTCCATACTTTGAGCATGAATTGATATATTTGTATAACATTTGGCTAGTTTCGAGTCCTCGGGTGTAAAGTTCGGAGTTTTGGGCGCGTTCTTGGTCCGAGAAGTAGATTCGACACGAGGTGAGTCTCCTTTCTAACTTTGTAAGAGGAAATTGTCCCCATAGGTGATCTAAATGCTATGTGTTGTTGTTTGCGGGGAATACGTATGCACAAAGTGACTAGAGTCCGTACGTAGCGGCTATTATTGATATGCCCGGGTAGTTAGACTCACACCATGCCTTGTATTCTTTCTTGTAATGCATTATATATTATGAACTCATGTTATATGTAGTATCGTCTCCCTGAGATCTTATAGAATTGGGTAATTGGAAGAAGTTGTTTATGGAAAGCAAATGTTGAGGATTATTGTGAGTGCATGTGACCGCTTCGCAATTTATATTCCGCGAGCGGAGTGTGACTTTCCCCCACTCTCATGGGAGCGGGTCGTACGCCACGGCGGATTAAAAGATGCAATTATGGTTCGGGCCATTCGACCCTCGGCAGTGCGCATGTATGATTATGGTAAAGTTGCACCTATGGTTCGGGTCGTTCGACCCTCTGCAGTGCACATATATGGTTATTTTATGGCTCAAACCTGTTGTCCTTACCCCGTATGCGCATGCTATATTGTTAATGATTTCACGAACATTGATTTGACAGATATTTGGGGAAAAGGAAGTAGTAATTGTGTATTTACTTCCAGCACTTACTTGGATTTTGTGCCTTATATGTGTTTGCTGTTTATTTCCCTTACATGCCTATCGCTTTTATCATATACCGTTATATTATACTGTTGGACCTTAGTGAGTGTCAAGTCGACCTCTCGTCACTAATTCTTCGAGATTAGACGAGATACTCACTGGGTACATATCTATTTATGTACTCATGCTACGCTTCTGTACTTAATTGTACAGGCTCCGAGGCTGGTGCATCTGGTTATCAGACCGGAGCTAGATTCTGATTACATTTGGACCTGACTTCACGGTGAGTTGCTTCTCCTGATGATCCTCGGCAGCACCATGGAGTTTCTTTTGCTTATTTCCTGTCTATTTCTTTCAGACTGTGGGACTGTATATTATATCTTTTGTATATTCTGTTCGTATGCCCGTAGGACTTGTGACACTAGTTCCTGGCACACACGTAGTAGTTATTATAGTTTATGGTCTGTATATGTATAGGCTCACGCCTCCTTATGGTTGCGTTTGATTTAAACTGGCTAATTACCCCCTTTTCGGTTAATGTTTTAAGTTTTAAAACTTGGTTTATGATGAAATGTTTAATCAAGTAAGGAGGAACCCTTAGTAATTGAGTGTTGGCTTGCCTGACCCCGTTGTTGGGCGCCATCACGATCTGAAGTAGAATTTTGGGTCGTGCGGACATGGTATCATAGCTCTAGGTTCACGTAGGTCTCACAAGTCACGGGCAAACCTAGTAGAGTCCTACAAATCGGTACGAAGACGTCTGTATTTATCTTTGGGAGCCTATAGGGTGTTAAGAAATCTCTGTTTATTCATATTCTATCGTGCAGTCGATGGTTTACAAAAACTCACCCTTCTATTCTCTCACAGGTGGTGAGGACGCGTGCTTCCGATGTTCCTGACCCCGGAGATGCCGCTACCCCCGCTGTCAGAGGCCGTGGCAGAGGCCGGGGGAGGCCACCGGCCCGAGGTTGGGGATGAGGGAGTCCCAGAGCTATTCCAGTTGCACCACCACCAGAGGATCCTATTATAGAGGAGCAGGACGAGGTGCCTCCAGCAGATCCTACTCCAGTGGATTTCATGACGGCGCCAGGCTTCCAGGAGGTCATGGGCTGTATGATGAGATTTATGGACACCTTGTCCCATGATGGTTTATCTCCAGTAGATCCTTCCACTTCTCAAGCGGGAGGGGGAGTCCATACCCCTACTTCCCAGGCTGCAGGTCAGACAGCAGCACTACATCATACCCCGGGTGCACTGCCCGTGGGTAGGGTTCAGCCTGTAGCAGCACCTAAGCCCAGACTAGCTGCGGACGGCGATCTACAGAAGTTGTTGGACAGATGGACTCAATTGCACCCTCCAGTCTTTGAGGGTGAGCGAGGCGAGGATGCCCAGGATTTTGTGGAGAGGTGCAGGGACAGACAGCACAATATGAGGATATTTGAGTCCCATGGAGTGGATTCACAACCTTTCAGTTAGAGGGCAGAGCTCGCAGGTGGTGGCAATCATACATTCTCAACATGCCAGTAGATTCTCCTCATGTCACTTGAGAGCAGTTCACGCAGATGTTTCTGGACAGATATATCCCACCCTCTAAGAGGGAAGAGTTGCGGTATCAGTTTGAGCAGCTAGAGTAGGGCCAGATGTCCGTGACAAACTATGAGGCCAGATTTTTAGAGTTGTCTCGCCATGCACTCATGATACTACCTACTGATGCCGGGAGAGTGCGGAGATTTGTGGCTGGGTTGCATCCAGGTATTAGGTCCACCATGGCCCGAGAGGTGGAGATGGGTACTCCTTATCAGCTAGTGGTAGAGATTGCTCGCAGGATCGAGGGGTATCGGTTGAGGAGCAAGGGCAGATGGACAAGAGAGCTAGATTCTCCAGAGATTTCAGAGGTGCCCCAGCTAGGGGCAGAGGTCAGTTTAGCAGTGGCCAGCCCAGCATGCCTTCATATTCAGCACCCCACCACCTCCCCGAGGTGTTCCAGCGAGGCCTCAGTTTAGCGCCATGCCAGAGCGTTCCTACCGCCCTCCAACTATTCAGAGTTCACCCGGCGGGTATTCCAGTCATCAGAGATCCTCCAGTTCCTACTTCAGTGCTATGCCAGAGGGTCCACATCGCTCTTCGGCCATTCAGGGTTCTTCTTCGGGGCAGCAGGCTATGGTACTTGGAGGTTGTTACGAGTGTGGGGAGCCAGGTCATATGAGGAGGCATTGTCCCAGGTTTCGGGGCAAGGCAGTGCACCAGAGTTATCAGCTCATGGGTCCAGCACCAGCAGTCCGGCCACCTAGAGGTGGAGGACAGGTCGGCAGGGGTCTTCCTAAGGAGGCTAGTCAGGGGGAGGCCAGTCAGCTCCTATTCACTCTGGTGGCGCCCAGCCTTTAGGTTCTCCGGCTAGATTCTATGATATTCCGGCCAGATCAAATGCAATGGCCTCAGACGTCGTGATCACATGTATTATCTCAGTATGTGGTAGATAGGCTTCAGTATTATTTTCTAGGATCCACCTATTCATATGTTTCAGCATTATTTGCTCATTTTCTGGATGTTCCTCGTGAATCCTTGGGTTCTCCTATATATGTGTGCACTCCTGTGGGAGATTCTGTGGTGGTAGACCGGGTCTATCAGTCTTGTGTGATTACATTCTGTGGGTTCGAGACCAGATCGGACCTTCTATTACTCGACATGGTTGATTTTGAGGTTATTCTTGTAATGGATTGGCTATCTCCTTATCATGCCATGCTAGATTGCCATGCCAAGACAGTTACTTTAGCCATGCCCGAGTCGTCTAGGCTGGAGTGGAGAGGATCCTCAGTTAGTGTAGCCAGCCGGGTTATTTCATTCCTGAAGGCTCGACATATGGTCGAGAAGGGTTGTCTGGCCTATCTTGCTTATGTGCGGGACACCACCGCCGAGTCTCCGACGATTGATTCAGTGCCAGTTGTTCGAGAGTTTGCTGATGTATTTCCTTCAGACCTTCCGGGCATGCCTCCGGATAGTGATATCGATTTCTTCATTGATGTAGCTCCTGGCACTCAGCCTATTTCCATTCCCCCGTACCGCATGGCTCCAAAGGAGCTGAAGGAGTTGAAGGAGCAGCTTGAGGAGTTGTTGGCTAAGGGTTTTATCAGACCGAGTGTATCATCGCGGGGTGCTCCAGTTTTATTTGTGACGAAGAAGGATGGGTCTATGGGGATGTGCATTGATTACCGCCAGTTGAACAAGGTCACCACTAAGAACAAGTATCCTTTGCCGCGCATCGATGATTTGTTTGAACAGTTGCAGGGGGCTAAGGTGTTTTCTAAGATCGATTTGAGGTCGGGATATCATCAGTTGAAGTTTCGGGCTTCAGATGTTCCGAAGACTGCTCTTCGTACGAGATATGGCCATTATGAGTTCCTGGTGATTTCTTTTGGCTTCACTAATTCCCCAGCAGCATTCATGGGCTTGATGAATAGGGTGTTCAGGCCATATATTGATTCCTTTGTCATTGTCTTCATAGATGACATCTTTATTTACTCACGTAGCCTGGGTGAGCACGAGCAGCATTTGAGAGTTGTGCTTCAGACTTTGCGGGAACAGAAGTTATATGCTAATTTCTCCAAGAGTGAGTTCTGGTTGGATTCCGTGGCATTCTTGGGGCATGTGGTATCATTTGAGAGTTGTGCTCCAGACTTTGCGGGAACAGAAGCTATATGCTAAGTTCTCCAAGTGTGAGTTCTGGTTGGATTCTGTGGCATTCTTGGGGCATGTGGTATCCGGAGAGGGTATCAAGGTTGATCCTCAGAAGATTGAGGCAGTTCAGAGTTGGTCGCGTCCTACTTCAGCTACAGAGATCAAGAGCTTTTTGGGCCTAGCAGGCTATTATCGCCAATTTGTGGAGGGGGTTTCCTTGATTGCAGCTCCATTGACTAGATTAACTCATAAGAATGCCCCATTCCGATGGTCTGACAAGTGTGAGGCGAGCTTTCAGAAGCTCAAGGCGGCATTGACTTCAGCACCAGTTTTGGTATTGCCTTCCGGTTCTGGGATGTATACAGTGTATTGCGACGCTTCATGTGTTGGCTTGGGGTGTGTGTTGATGCAGGAAGGGAGAATTATTGCCTATGCTTCGCGCCAGCTAAAGGTTCATGAGAAGAATTACCCTGTGCACGATTTGGAGTTGGCGGCGATTGTTCATGCTCTTAAGATTTTGAGGCACTAGTTGTATGGAGTGTCCTGTGAGGTTTATACAGACCACCGTAGCTTGCAACACTTGTTCAAATAGAGGGTTCTTAATTTGAGTCAGCGCAGATGGCTTGAGTTGTTGAAGGATTATGATATCACCATTCTTTATCATCCGGGCAAGGCAAAAGTGGTAACAGATGCCTTGAGCAGGAAGGCAGGGAGTATGGGTAGCTTGGCTTACATTGCAGCAGGGGAGAGACCTCTAGCCTTGGACATTTAGTCCTTGGCTAATCGCCTAGTGAGGTTAGACCTTTCAAAGCCTCGTCGAGTTCTTGCACATGTGGTTTCTCAGTCTTCGTTATTGGGGGAGATTAAGGCTCGGCAGTATGATGATCCGTGTTTGGCAGAGCTACGGGAGATAGTGATTCAGGGCAGGGCCAAGGAGGTTACCATTGGCGAGGATGGTGCTCTAAGACTTTAGGGCCGCTTATGTGTTCCTAATGTTGATGGCCTGAGGGAGAGGATTCTAGAGGAGGCACACAGTTCTCGGTATTCTATTCATCCTGGTGCTAGGAAGATGTATCGTGATTTGAAGTAGCACTACTGGTGGAGGCGGATGAAGAGGGACATTGTGTAGTATGTGACTAGGTGTCTTAATTTCCAGCAGGTGAAGTATGAGCACCAGAGGCCAGGAGGCCTACTTCAACAGATGCCTATTCCTGAGTGGAAGTAGGAGCGCATAACCATGGACTCCGTGGTTGGGTTGCCTCGGACTTTGCGGAAGGTTGACGCGGTTTGGGTCATTGTGGATAGATTGACCAAATCGGTGCATTTCATTCCAGTGGCTACAACATATACTTCTGAGAGGCTAGCCCATATCTACATTCGGGAGATAGTCCAGTTGCACGGTGTACCGGTGTCCATTATATCATATCGAGGTCCTCAGTTCACCTCGCACTTCTAGAGAGCATCGCACAGTGGGTTAGGCACCCAGATAGACCTCAGCACAACATTTCACCCTCAGACTGATGGCCAGTCGGAGCGTACAGTTCAGATATTGGAGGACATGCTCAGGGCATGTGTGATTGACTTTGGAGGTCAGTGGGACTAGTTCTTGACTTTGGCCGAGTTTGCTTACAATAACAGTTATCAGTCCAGCATCGAGATGGCTCCATTTGAGGCTTTGTATGATCGGCGATGTCGTTCTCCTATCGGGTGGTTTGAGCCTGATGAGGCTAATTTATATGGCACCGACCTTGTGCGGGATGCTCTAGAGAGGGTGAAGTTGATTCAGGAGAGGCTCTGCACAGCACAGTCCAGACATAAGAGTTACGCAGATCAGAGGACACATGATGTGTCATTTATGGAGGGATACAAGGTTCTATTGAAGGTCTCGCCGATGAAGGATATTATGATATTCGGGAAGAAAGGCAAGTTGAGCCCGCGGTTCATAGGTCCTTTCGAGGTGTTGAGGCGAGTTGGGGAGGTTGCTTATGAGTTAGCCTTACCTCCCAGCTTATCAGGAGTTCATCCGGTCTTTCATGTATCCATGCTCCGAAGGTACCACGCCGACTTCTCTCACGTGGTTGATTTCAGCACTATTCAGTTGGATGAGAGGTTGGGCTACGAGGAGGAGCCAGTTGATATTGTTGATAGACAGGGTCGCCAGTTGAGATCCAAGAGAGTTTCTGCCGTAAAGGTCCAGTGGAGGAGCCGACCAGTCGAGGAGGCGACTTGGGAATTCAAGAAGGACATGTGAAGATTATATCCGCACTTATTCAGCACTTTCCAGGTATGATTCTAGACCCGTTCGAGGACGAACATTTGTTTAAGAGGTGGAGAATGTAATGACCCGACCGGTCGTTTTGCGTTATCGTACCCCGTTCCCCTAAATTAAACTTCCTAGAGCGGCTTATTATGATTTATGACTTGCGGGGACGGGTGGTTCGGGATTCAGAAGTGTTTAGAGTAGTATAGGAACACTTAATTCCTTAAGGTTAGCCTTTTTGACCAAGTTTGACTTTGGTCAACATTTTGAGAAAACGACCTCGGAATTGAATTCCGACAGTTCCAGTAGCTTCGTATGATGATTTCGGACTTGGGCGTATGTTCGGAATGGGTTTTGGATGACCCAGGGGCGTTTCAGCGCCCAATATCGAAATGAGAATTTCCTTAAGTTTGAAATTTGGTTTGGACCATGTTTTTGTGTTATCGAGGTTCGAATGGAATTCCGAGACCGAGAATAGTTCTGTTATGTCATCTATGACTTGCCTGCAAAATTTGGTGTCATTCCGAGTAGTATAGGTCGGTTCGGCGTATTGTTATCGAATTCAAGAACTTGAAGTTCTTAAGTTATGATTCTAGGGGTTTTGGGATATGATTTTGAGTTTTAGCGTTGTTTTTAGTGTTCTGAAGGCTCGACCGATTCCGTACCATGATTTGGGACTTGTTGGTATATTTGGACGAGGGATCGGGTGGGCCCAGGTTCCTCTCGGGCACCAAACGGGGCTAAAAACCAGCTGATGTAACTGCTGGTGCACCTGATCTGGTGTGACCGCAAGTGCGGTTGCCCAGCCGCAGGTGCGGGACCGCTCCTGTGGTCCCAGGCATCGCAAGTGCGGCCCCAGGTGAGGTTGACCCTTTTTGCAGGTGCGGAAGAACTTCTGTAGGAGCGGAGCCGCAAGTGCGGGCTCCACTNCCCCCCCCCCCCCCCCCGTGTCCCATTTCTGCAGGTGCGGTCCTTGAGTCGCAGGTGCGAAAACACTATAGACAGTGTGGTTCTTTTAAAATATGGGATTTAGTTCATTTTCATCATCTTCCTTCCACCATTGTCGACCTAGGAAGCTTGGGAAAGGGCAAATTCACCTATCTACTGAAGAGGTAAGTAAATTCTACTCTAGTACTAGTTTAATACATGAATTACTAATTAAACTAGCTACTAAATTAGTGAAAATTTTGGGATTTGGGTAGTAACCTAGGAATTTCGGAAATTTAGAAAATTACACGTCAATTTTCTATGAAATCAAGTAAAAAGCATATATTAATGATCCTTAGGCTATGGGTGAGTGTTTCGTTCGAGAATATTTGGAATCCGAGAGTGCGGGTCCGGGGGCGAATTTTTGGATTTCTTCAAGAATGATGAATTTACTAAATAAGTAGGATAATTTCCATACTTTTAGCATGAATTGATATATTTGTATAACATTTGGCTAGTTTCGAGTCCTCGGGTGTAGAGTTCAACGTTTTGGGTGCGTTCTTGGTCCGAGAAGTAGATTCGACACGAGGTGAGTCTCCTTTCTAACCTTGTAAGAGGGAATTGTCCCCATAGGTGATCTAAATGTTATGTGTTGTTGTTTGCAGGGGCTACGTATGCACAAAGTGATGAGAGTCTGTACGTAGCGGCTATTATTGATATGTCCGGGTAGTTAGACTCACATCATGCCTTGTATTCTTTCCTGTAATGCATTATATGTTATGAACTCATGTTATATGTAGTATCGTCTCCCTGAGATCTTATAGAATTGGGTAATTTGAAGAAGTCTTTTATGGAAAGAAAATATTGAGGATTATTGTGAGTGCATGTGACCGCTTCGCAATTTATATTCTACGAGCGGAGTGTGACTTTCCCCCACTCTCATGGGAGAGGGTCGTACGCCACGGCGATTGAAGACGCACTTATGGTTCGTGCCGTTCAACCCTCGGCAGTGCGCATGTATGATTATGGTAAAGTTGCACTTATGGTTCGGGTCGTTCGACCCTCGGCAGTGCACATATATGGTTATTTTATGGCTCAAACCTATTGTCCTTACCACGTATGCGCATGCTAGATTGTTACTGATTTCACGGACATTGATTTGACAGATATTTGGGGAAAAGGAAGTAGTAATTGTGTATTTACTTCCAACAAGTACTTGGATTTTCTGCCTTATATGTATTTGTTGTTTATTTCCCTTACATGCCTATCGCTTTCATCATATACCATTATATTATACTGTTGGACCTTAGTGAGTGTCAAGTCGACCTCTCGTCACTACTTCTTCGAGATTAGACGAGATACTCACTGGGTACATATCTATTTATGTACTCATGCTATGCTTATGTACTTAATTGTACATGTTCTGAGGCTGGTGCATCTGGTTATCAGACCGGAGCTAGATTCTGATTACATTTGGACCTGACTTCACGGTGAGTTGATTCTCCAGACGATCCTCGGCAGCACCATGGAGTTTCTTTTGCTTATTTCCCGTCTATTTCTTTCAGACAGTGGGACTGTATATTATATCTTTTGTATATTCTGTTAGTATGCCCGTAGGACTTATGACACTAGCTAGTTCCTGGCACACACGTAGTAGTTATTATTTTTTATGGTCTATATATGTATAGGCTCACGCCTCCTTATGGTTGCTTTTGATTTAAACTGGCTAATTACCCCCTTTTCGGTTAATATTTTAAGTTTTAAAACTTGGTTTATGATGAAATGTTTAATCAAGTAAGGAGGAACCCTTAGTAATTGAGTGTTGGCTTGCATGACCCCGCTGTTGGGCGCCATCACGACCTGAAGTAGAATTTTGGGTTGTGACAGGTGTGTTGTGCACCACACTTATAAGCAGGAGGCTACATGGTATTTAGGACTGTCACTCTTTCTTTTTACTCTAAATCGTGTGGTAGAGCCCAGTGTAAGAACTCATATTCCTAAACTCTATCTTATTCATAATACGACGATACCTACATCTAGAAAGACGGTTGGTAAGGGATTGCATGTGG
Source organism: Nicotiana undulata (assembly GCA_005239495.1). Lineage (NCBI taxonomy): Eukaryota > Viridiplantae > Streptophyta > Magnoliopsida > Solanales > Solanaceae > Nicotiana > Nicotiana undulata. Next base: position 29,614 of record ML248456.1, on the reverse strand, counting down.
CTGTGAAAGACTTGAGTTAGAGGAACTCGATTTTGTATGATGCTTACGATGGATAAATGTAAGGTCTGCAGCAGAACATGTATGTACTAAGACATGTAAAGCTTCTTGATAAGCATCCCTAAGGCAAGAATGTCTATTCACTCTTATGGTAAAAAAGAATAAGAGAATCGGAAGGTAGACACAAGTTTCAGCAAATAAAAGAAGCAAGATGAAAAAGGGTACGAGCTGCCCAGCTAATGAAGATTAACAGTATTTACAATTCAAGCAGATAAATATAAGCATTTTGAGTTACCTTCAATTGTAACAGAGGTATGTACAGTTGGCCACACCCATCTCATTTATGCCCTATGAAAGCTAACATAAGCAGTATAAGAGAAGGATGGATATCAGGATCCGGCTTGGGTTAGAGTGACCTAAAATGGTGGATGGATTGTTTGCGTTAGTTGATATTTCTGAAGGATATCGCGAATGTGTTAATAGATCTCCTTGTGAGACCTTCAAATGGTGCACTCTAAAATAGTACAACTAGACATGAGTACTACAAAGATAGGCATTGGAAGCCTGGACGGAATAAATATTACCTTAGTGTGGCTCCCGTCCCTAGTATAGAAAGAATGTTAGGAAACCCGAAGAGCCAGTGGATGGAGCAAAGGGGAGGTAAAACCAAAATAATGTCCTGTTGAAGTTTTCAGAATAAAGTGATAGACAGAAATGTTAGCTGGGAAATAAAGAAGAGAGTTAATGAACCATTATGTGTAAGATGTGATACATCGATAACAACGGTAGACAAAGAAAATGACAGTATTACAGAGTCTATAGTAAAGTGAAGGAAAAGACGAGAGGTGACAGGCCTTGAGACAACAAAAGAGTATAGGCCATAAAGTCATATCCTCATTTCGAGAAATAAGTTCGTGGCTCTATCGTGATTATCATAAGGAAAAGTTAGACCCAGAGTAATAGAAATCAGTATGAATTGGTGAACAAGATAAATTAAACATGAATTAGGGACTGAGTAATTTGATAATGATCGGCATTATGAGAATTTATTGCATTCCGGCGCTAATAGAATGGACGATAGAATAATAACCTTTAAAGGTCATTCAGGAAGACGCTTCCCTAAAGCAAGCAATGTGAGAAACGCTAAGCTTAAGGGGCTATGTATGTCAGTTACACTAAGTGTCACCCTCGCGAGTAAGGAATTGTGTTATCCTTGGTACAGAAGGATTACCGCAAGGCAAGTAAGGTTCATCGATAATGTAAAAAGACGCCAAATATGAAGAGGTAAAACATATATAGGTAGATCATCGTAGCACTAAATCTTAGTACTTCCCTAAAGGGGGAATATAGAGTGATGTGGCATTAAGTTAGAATTAAGTGGTTCTGGTAATTACGGATTGGTAAAGGGAGAATGCGATAACAATGGATAAGGGATAAGATTGCACTTATTCAAAGCCTACAGATATGCTACAATTCTAGAACATTATGCAAACACGACGTCAAGGAGAGAAAGTAAGGGTTCCTTCCTGAGATGTTATTGATAAATAAGGAGCCAGTACGAGATGTAAGCTAAGACAAAGGAAATTACCCAAGAAAGATTACGCGGAATATTGATATGAGAATTGACCAACGAGTAGTTAGTAGTTGATTCAGAAAGAGCCTGGTTATGACTAGATAAGAGGATACAGACAGATCAATAAATCTGCAAGATAAACAGAGTGAACACCAACATGGGGAACTCAGTCTCGCAAATATGACATCGTGACCCTTGAGAAATATTCAAATAGAAGTTGGGGTAGTTAAAGGTATCGTATGAATGTTATGGAAATGAAAGAGAGTGCCACTAGGAAGACATTCAAAATATCAGTTTAGGAGCAACCCTACAAGCACAATGGCGTGGAGGTAAGTAACTAAGGATAATGATAGGTGAGTACGAACATCAAAATTTTTATTGAGTATACGATGTAACAAGCTCGCACATTTACAAGATTCAGGGGGGCTTCCCTAAGTACTACAACGAAAGACTAGCTGAGGAAATAAGGAAGAAGGCTTCAACCTAAGCACAATGACCTAAAGAGGAAATGATCTTGTAACAACAGTCTTACAACAACATTGTATGTACTCCATAATAAAGTGGCACCCATTGTGTATAATGAACGAGAAGAAGAAGAAAAAAAATCAAAAGTAATATTCAAGATCATATGAGTTGCACGAAAATTCCGGCATGCGTGGGAACTAAGATAAGCTAAGTATGCACGCAACAAGGAGGCAGAAAAACCAGGAAAAGTAATAACTTATGTTTAAAGAAAGTTGAGAGGAACGAAAGGAATTATTGGATCAATGATCCAGAGTTAGTTACGTTATGAACGCACTTGCGATTTCGGAGTTTATACATATATATATATATATATTAACAACCATACAGCCATAGAAGAATCAGGTATAGGTTAAAAGAAAGAATTGAGCCCAGGCATAGACAAAGGATTGAATTGTTAGAAGATTGAATCATGGATATTCCATAGCGTCCATGAAGGGCTAAAGTAATAACTAATACCATGAGCCGTACATCGGAAGATAGCTTAAGCCTACATAAAGGTTGATCAGAGGAAAGAGGAAACTGAAGGGGTACATCAACTAAGTAAATCAAGAGTTTGATTATCGGACCCAGGAAATTGTGGACATCGTGATTGAGAACATTGCAAAATAACTCTTAATATCAGAGGTGCAAGAGAGATAGTACAGTAGCCATATTTTATAATGGCTCTACAATAAAGCCAGTTAGAAGAGTACAAGCCTCATAAGAAGACAGTGTGAAGCTCTCACCAAATTATGTAAAGAGGTGTAAGTATTATAATAGAAGTTCAAGTTGTGGATGTGAATTATACCTATGTGGAAGGGAGGTCACGAAAGAGATAGAAGGTGTGATGAGAGACTTTAAGGTAAGTAAGGTAAAGGTGAACAACGTACAAGATACTCAAAAGAAAAAAAGTTGTGAATAGTCCATACTTCGGATAAAAGGTTAGAAGCACGGGGATTCAGTATCCAAGATTGATAGCGGCATCGTCAATAGCATATCTTCCAACCTATGGTTTTTGGGTACCGAGAGATCTGGCCAAGAGAGTAAAGAAGAGTTAGAGATGATGTGATGTCTCGCTTGATGTTCCAAAATCACATAAGGGGATCTGTGTGCAAGCGAGTTGAAGGAAGGTTGCGAGTAGTATAAATGAATATGTAGGTTGCAAGCTAAAGTATGGTAAAGCGACAATGTTTTAGGAAGACAGGAGTAAGGATAAGATAGGGCGAGTGAGAATATGATGAGAATGGATAAAGTCCTTAGGATTAAGCCCATGAAAATAAGAGAGTTGATGGTTTCTCTAAGTTATACAAAGCTCAGTAAAGCATGAATCAACTCAAACGAGTTTAAGACTAATAGCATTTAGAAGAGATGTATAGCAATATTCGTAAGTTCAACAAAGTATCGGGCAAAGAACTTCAGTATACCTATAAATGCCCAAGGAATCATCTTTTCAAGCTCTATATATGCTTACAAAGTGACGCCCAGAGATTGGCTAAAAGTTGGAGGAAATAGGGGAGAAGAGTCGCATATGCGCACAAACAAAGTTAGAGTCGTATAGGCTGCATGATACAAGGTAGGAACAATTACGAGATTAGAAGGATTCTAACTACAAGTCGTAGTGTGAGAAACAGGCTTAAAGGAGGGATTGCCCTTGCCTTTGGATTTATTCAAAGAATAGTTTCCTAAATGGCAAGGAGAATATTAAAGTATTCGCAAGAGCTATGGGTTATGAGAATGATAAGTGCATCAGTCAACGTTCGAGGACAAATGTTCTAAAGGGGGGAATGATGTTATGCCCCCCGGTATTATATTATGATGATGTTACGCCTCGCAGTATTATATTACGATGATGTTATGCCCCACAGTATTATATTATGATGATGTTATGCCTCACAGTATTATATTACGGTGATGTTACGTCTCGCAGTATTATATTACGATGATGTTACGCTCCGCAGTATTAAATTACGACGATGAGTCGCCATGTAGTATTGTACGTTTGATTTGTCATAAGATAATTGACATCAGTTCAAGGACAAGTGATGAGTAAATTTGTGAAGGTGAGAGGGTAAGCAAATCAAAGAAAATGAATTTCGTCGAAGTTTGACATTTTGGGATAAAATATGGCCCGAGCTAAAATACTCGATATTTATGTACTAGTGACATACAAGGTACCACATGGCCATGATAGTAAAGTGTGTAAAGTGTGTTAAAAATGAATAGTATTTTAAGTTATTTGAGATAATTTTTAATTACGTGAATAATTGATTAATTATTAATTAGTGGTTGATTAACTAAAGTCTTTGGATAAAGACCAAGCCAAAAACGTGACAGCCCCTATGCCAAGATTTGTGACTCCTATATTAGGAATGAAAGGTGTCACACTTGAAGAATTTAAGTGACACTAAGCTAGACATGTGGAGCCCACCTAATAATTAAGAATAACTTTCCAAATTCAACATTATCTTCAAATCTCTTAAGAAAAGAACATAGTAACGTTCTTTCTAAGAGAGCTCAACCAAGCTTTCCATTTTCATGTAACATTATTCCCCAACTCTTAGAAGCTTTTCATCTAGCTTTCCATTACACAACATTGATTCTAAATCTCTTCAGAAAGGGTTTCAACAAAGATAATTTTGCAATAGCAGTGTTATTGCTTTGAGCATTTCATACGGATTGTTCCCTATTTCGATATCGATGTTACGTGTTTCGTCACAATTAACGTATGTTAGAGGGATTATTAAGAGAATCGAATCAGGCATGTTAAAGCTATCCCTTATTTCTTTTGGCATGATCCATACGACACAAGCGAAACGAGCAAATGCACAATTTCCATACATGACTCTATTCATAGAAATATTAGAGATGCTTATGTTCTTGGTTCCCCACGTGTCATATTATTCTATCATTTGTTCATGGGTCTCAGAAAAATACGTAAGTTGAAAAAGTTTACTTCATGATATTAATCAAAGGCATAATGGTCTTATGACATTTCGAAAAATCTTATTGACATACTTCTCATGCATTGCATTCATTTACATTGACCCATAACCAAATGGCGTTATATACGCGTATATATGTATATTATATGTATATGGGATATGGAAAAATGTTACGGTGTTATATACGCACCACCACCTGATCAGCTGGTATACATTGATGATTTGCCCACAGTGGCCGAGATGATATGATGGGATGACCTTAGAGGCTTGATGATGTTATGAACGCATATACCTATGCATGGTATGACATTTATACGCATATGCATGACATTATTAATATGTAATGATTTACAGAGCTATTCAGACATACATGTTGAGTCTTTTACTCCATGTTTCTCTCATGTATATTATTTACTGATTTTCATTCCTTACATAGTCGGTACATTATTTGTAATGACGTCCCGTTTTTCTGGGGACGCTGCGTTTCATGCCCGCAGGTCCCGATAGACAGGTCGAGAGCCCTCCAAGTAGGCTATCAGCTCAGTGAAAGATGTTGGTGCGCTTCATTTGCTTCGTAGTTTCTTGTTTGGTTAGTATGATTTATACGTGTATTGTTTGGTATGGCGGGACTCTGTCCCGTCCTTTATGAAAATTATGTATTCTTAGAGGCTTGTATACAGATATCATGAACATAAAAGATTGTATGGCCTTGTAGGCCTATGTTCAGTGTACGAGTGGTTATTTTGGTCTATAGGCATGTATGTCTTATGTATAGTTTGGTATTACATGTTGTATTCTACGTATCTCACGACAGCCTTTCGGCTCAGTTATCTATGATAGTATGACATGAAAAGATACGTTATGTTGGTACTCGGTTGAGTAAGGTGCTGGGTGCCCGTCGCGGCCCATCGGTTTAGGTCGTGACACTCGATATAAGTACACACGTCTATACACGTCTCCATATCGATCTTCAAGACTCTACTAAACGTTCTCATGACTCCTAGAACCTATGAACCTAGAGCTCTGATACCAACTTGTCACGACACAAAATCCCACCAAAGGGGTCGTGATGGAACCTAATCTCTAAGACTAGGTAAGCCTATAACTTAACAATATTAAATCAAGAGAACATGATATAATAAGCCAGAGTTTAATATAAAAGTGAAAATAGAGTTAACACAAGCTTAAATGACTATACTCAAAACTAAGTATTATAGAGTCATGAGCTCTAACTGAATATATACCGAATATTCAAAAAACAATACTATTCGAATGTAAAATTAAAAGTATCAACATAAAGGATGAGACTCCAAGGGACTGCGGCTGCATGCAGCTCTACCTTGAATCCTCATGATTGCAAGCTCTCACTTTCAAGATTCGCTGCCTCTAACACTTGGATATGCACTAAAATACGCAGAAGTATAGTATGAGTACACAACATTGGGTATCCAGTAAGTATCAAGTCTAACCTCGGTGAAGTAGTTAGGAGGATCAAGTCATGTGATACGAACTAGTCAAGTAACCTGTGCAATATATCAATAACTTGCAACAAAATGTATAATGAAAACAATAACAATCTCTTTAGAATGTGAGGTAACAACTAAATGAAAGTAAAGGTCTTGTTTTAACAACAAGTCATCAAATAGAGACACAAATATATGGCACCTCGTGCCCATAATTCTGTCACAATAACAATATCCAACCTTATCACTCCTCCCTGACATAATAACAATAACCAACCATACCGCTCCGCCCTGAGAAAATAACAATATCCAAATGTATCGCTCTGCCCTGACACAATAACAATATCCAACCATATTTGTCACTACACAACATCCCAACCCGTCATGATGGTGCCTAACACACTTGTTAGGCAAGCCGGAAATAACCTTAAGGGACCAAGATAACATAAATGACAAAATCAACATAAGTCTAAAGCCTTAACACATCATAATAATACCTATACATGATAAAAAAAACAGAACTAGTGAATACATAGTCATGAGCCCTAATGCGGAAATACAAGTTTGAAATCGCCAAATACAATAATGTCTGAAATAAAAATAACAGTATATAAGACAAGAGATGCATGCCAATATTGTGGTCGAGAATGCATTTCTACCTCGTATCTCGATGATCAACTCAACAAGAAACTCTTCTACTGATGACTGGGCCCGACACGTGGATCTGCACAATTAAATGCAGAGTGTAGCATGAGTATAACTGACCCCGTATTCTCAGAAAGTATCTTAACTAACCGTGGTGAGGCAAAAGTAGCAAGAATTATGAATGATACTTGTTATAACCTATTCAATTCATAAATTTGACAAATACAAAGCAGTAATATGACCAAATCATGAAACCACGGATACAACCACCATGGTGCGCACTTTTACTCAAGTACTCTATTCAGTCAATGATCCAACATATAAAGATAATATGAAAGTAAATCAGGTAAATAATCATGGAAATTGCAGGTAAATATGAAATGCAATAACCAAATAACACTGGCTCGATTTTCCACAGAATTTCCAAATACAGTACCAAATCACTTATTTGTTTTCCTCAATCCGTGTGTACATCATCAAGAGAAAAAAGGAGACCCTAGGGGGATGGATCTTGATCCACGTGCTGGACAACTCACGTTCCCATAATACCAACCCCATGGACAACTCACGTGCCAATAATCACAATCCCCCTGACGTGGTCATAGGCTACTAGTCCAGGTCATAACACACAGAAAGCAAATATACAAGAATACATGTACATGGCCAATAATTATTAAGTTTCATACTCCTGAACTGGTATAAATAACATGATATGGTGTAGGCATGTGCAATATGTGCTATCACAACTAGAAGGGACAATTTCATCACGAAATAGCAATTTCATTGGAGAATAACCTCAATGTAATCTCAAATGTGGTACCAATAGCTCACAGAGGGGTACAGATAGGAGAAACATCACATCATGAAGCTTAGCAATCAATTCAAGGCATATCCTAGCCTAAGCAGTACCCCAAACATGAAATCGTACCCCGATGCACGCATATGGACTCAGCCCCACACATATCTGCCACTCATAGCACGTAGCTATCACAAATAACTCATAAAACTAGTGCCTCAACCAAGTTTAGGTAATTTGCTTACCTCAAGCAAGACAAATCACTCTTCTAACAAGACTTTTCTGTGCGTCTCAACCTCTGGACAACTCGTATCTAGCCAAAATAACTTAATACCATCAATAATAGCCGTAGGAAACAATTTCAAGTGATAAAGCTAATGTCTTGAATCAAATATGCAAAGTCAACCCAAAAGGTCAATCATGATTTGCACCCAGGAAGCCGACATAATTCACGAATTCCAAACACCCATTCAATTACGAGTCCAACCATACCAATTTCATCAGTAATCGAACCTCAAATCACCAAATCTCAATCTCTAATACCATAGCCTAAAATCCCCAAATTTCACTTCAATTCACATAAATTAGGAGTAATAATCAATAGGTAATAACTATCAAGCATCAAAAGTGAGTAAAATTCAGTTACCTCTTCAATTATGGTGAAAAGAACTCCAAATACTGTCCTAGACCAAGCTCCGAAATCCCAAAAATTGAGAAGAAAAGACCAAACCCCGATATACAATCATGTCCAGCAAATCCGCATATGCGGTCCAATAGGTCGCACTTGCGACATCGCATATGTGAAAATCCCATCGCAGATACCGAACTCAATAAGTTCCCAACCATGCGCACCTACGGTCGACTAGACACTTCTGCGCAAGATCGACAGCACATCCGATTTCCTCCAAGCGCCCAACCTTCCGCTTCTACGGAGCTCCTTCGCATCAGTGAGTCCGCTCCTGCGTAAATCTACCGCACCTGCGCAAGCTTTTTTGTGCAGACTTCCCTTTCCAGACTCATCTTCGCACCTACGCTTCCCCAGCCACATCTGAGGCACCGCATCTGTGGCCAAGCCCACCGCAGATACGAATAAACCATAAATCGGAATCCCTTTAGCAATTGCTTCAAGTCCAAAAATGGTCTGAACTCAATATGAAACTCATCTTGGGACCCCAACCAAGCATACCAACAAGTCCTAAAATACAATACAAGCCTACTCAAAGCCTCAATTAACATTAAACAACACCAAAACTGTGAATCGCACCTCAATTCAAGCCTAATGAAACTAATGAACTTCCAACTTCTAAATTTATGTCGATCCATACCAAATCAACTCTGAATGATCTCAAATTTTGCACAATAGTCCCAAATGACACAACGGACATATTCCAATTACGGGAACCAAAATCCGAATCTAATATCAACAAAGTCAACTTTCGATCAAACCTCTTAGCTTTCCAAACCATCAACTTTCCAACTTTCGTCAAAAAGCATTAAACCAACCTACGGACCTCCAAATCATAATTTGAACATACGCCTAAGTCCAAAATTACCATACAAAGCTATTGGAACCATCAAAACACCATCATGGTATCGTCTACACAAAAGTCAAACTCCGATCAACTCTTTCAACTTAAACCTTCAACCTTGAGACTAAGTGTCCCAATTCACTCCAAGAACTCCCCAAAACCAAACCAGCCACCCCGGCAAGTCACATAACCACAAATGAATATAAATGAAGCAATAAATAGGGGAACAGGGCTACAATACACAAAACGACTAGCCGAGTCGTTGCAATATCACTATGCCCTAACACAATAACAATATCAAACTATATCTCTCTGCCCTGGCACGATAATAGTATTCAACTGTATCACTCTGCCCTAACATAATAACAATATCCAACTGTATTTGTGATGACCCAAAAGGCCATCCCGTGTAATTTTTAGTAATTCTGTGTTCCGAGGTCGTGAAAACTTCCTTCTATCTCACCTCGATTTGTGTGTGCAGCCCGGGAGTGTAGCCGGGAAGCCTTTATGTGAAAAACTGAGGAAATTAGCAATTTTGAATTGGAAATTTGAATAAAGTTGACTTTGGCCAACATTTTTGGTAAACGGACCCGGAATCGTGATTTGATGGTCCCGGAGGGTTCGTAGGAAAATATGGGACTTGGGCGTATGCCCGAAATTGAATTCCGAGGTCTCAAGTCCGAGGAATGAATTTTTAAAAGAAATTGTTTTCAAAAAATATAAGAGGTTTTTGAAAATGAAATTATATGTGAAACATGTGGTATCAGGCTCGTATTATGGTTCTGGATCTCGGTATAGGTTCAATATAATAATTATAACATGTCTGTAAAGTTTGGTAAGAAACGGAAGTCATTTGACGTGATTCGGACCCGTAAATGCAAAGTAGATGTTTTAGAAGTTTTTGGAAAATTTCATTGATTTTGGAGTTTAATTTCATCGATGAAGGGTGATGTTGTGCACATATTTGTTGTGTGTTGTTAATTCCTGTTGTTATTTTGATATTTAAATTGTTGCCTCATTCCGTTATTTCAGTAATTGCTACCTCTTTTCCCCAGCATGATTTCCCCCGTTTTTGTACTTAATTGTTTACTTCATGTCGTTATTTCCTTTATATATTATTAAACTGCACGGGTGATATTATTTGTCGTGTCCTAGCCTCGTCACTACTTCACCGAGGTTAGGCTCGGCACTTACTCAGTACATGGGGTCGGTTGTACTGATACTACACCTGCACACTTTTTGTTATGCAGATCCCGGTACAGGACCCAGTGGATATTGAGTTAGGCGGCTTCCTTCAGTCCACTAGGTGACACTGAGGTAGTTCTGCAGGAGTCCGCAGGCCTTGGCGTCCCCTTCCACTTTCCTTAATTTCTGTTTCTAGTACTTCAGGAAAAAAAAACAGATGTATTATTTCTTTCAGACCTTTTATTTGTATTAATCATAGATAGTCCGTAACATTGTGATTCCAAAGATCTGGGTTGGCTAGTTTGAGAGTTAGTAAAATCTGCGGATTTGTTATGTATTTCCTTTTAATATGTTCTTAATTTCTTTTAAAGCTTTTATTTATGGAAAAGTCAATTTTTACCTGTTCTCACTTAATAATAAAGGTTTTAATAAATATGATTAAATACGTTGGCTTGTCTAGCGGGTTCAACGTTAGACGCCATCACGGTCCCGACGGTAGGAATTTTGGGTCGTGAACACTATGTCCTAACACAATAACAATATATAATTGTATCGCTCTGTCCTAACACAATATCAATTACAATCGTACATCAAAAACCTCGTGCTAACACCCAAGAAATTTGCTCGACATGTCCATATGTGCCACAATAATAACAAAACAAATGCCAAATTTCATCATGGATATAAGTTATAATGTATCAACAAGGTGCATAAGGACATAAAAAAAAATTAGATGCGGATGATGTTTAACATATAAAGCATTACTACATCTAAAACAATTGTGGTGATCAAGTTTACGTCGCACAAAGTGATTTAGAACGTTTCATATAAAATACATCATCAAATTAAGGCATATTAATAGCCTAGGACCTGATTCGGTCATAAGCCACACACAACACATGCGTATATACTTTATCACCTCGTGTACATGTCGTTTTTCACATAACATGAATAATAATTAAGGCCAAATCCAAAGAGTTATTCTCTCACATAAGATTAGGCAAGATACTTACCTCAAACAGGCCAAATCAATACTAAAAAGCTTTTTTCTCTAGAATCGGCCTAAGAACGGGTCAAATCTAGCAAACTACAAATCAATAATATCAAATACGGCTATAGAACTCGATTCCAAGTAATAAAACTTCAATCTTTATCAAATATCACAAATTCAACTCAGGAACGCCTCTCTAAATCCGACAAAAGCCATAAATTCCGACTACCCATTCGAATACGAGTCTAAATACACAAGTTTCATCCAAATTCGACTCTGAATCGGGGTTCAAATCTCCTTTTTTAAGTTTTTCTTAAATCCCTAAGTTTCTCGCTTAGGTTCACCAATAAAATTCCAAATTCAAGGATGGAATAACGAATAATAATCAAAATCGAGTCAAGAACACTTATCCAATCCAAGTGGGTGAAAATGCCTTAAAAATCACCCAAATCCGAGCTCCCAATCTCAAAATATGATAATTGAAACTAAACCCTCGCTCAAGATATATTCTCCCCAGTTATTTCGCTTCTGCGACCAAATCTGCCGCTTTTGCGATAAAATCTCACTTCTGCTAGTTTAATTCAATTCCCAACATGTCGCACATGCGGACCATCTTTTGCGATATTGCAGGTGCGAGGAAAATTCCCACTTCTATGCAACTTTCTCTCAAGGTTGTCTGCTTGGCTTCTGCTCCAAGGACTCTGCATCTTCGATCACATGCACCACAAACCTTCGCATATGCGAACCTCTCCTACCCCAGCAATAACCTCGTTTGTGCAATCCATGTCCGATTCTGCGGACTCGCACCTGCGGACCCAACCTCGTAGGTGCGGAAACACTAGAACAGAAGTGCTACAAGACGACAAACAAATCTGAAATCGCTCTAAAATACACCCGAGGCCCCGTTCAATCATAACAAATCCCAAAATATAACACGAACATACTCGAGTCCTCAAATCATATAGGAAAACTTCCAAACTAACAAAATTCAAGCCAAACCGCGTTTAACAAACTTGGAATGACCCCAAATTTGCTTACAAGTATCAAATGACATAACTAACTTATTCCAACTTCCAAAACAACAACCCGAGCCTGATAGTGTCGAAGTCAACTCCCGGGTAAACCTTTGAACTTTCCAAACTTTTAAATTTTCAACTTTCACCAAATAGAACCAAATCAACCTAGGAACCTCCAAATCCAACTTCGGACATAAGCCTAAGTCCAAAATCACCATACAAACTTATTAGAACCATCAAAATATTATTCCGTGGTCGTCTACACAAAAGATGAATCTCAATTAACTCACATAACTTAAGCTTCTAACTTTATAACTAAGTGTTCCAATTCATTCCAAAACCAAACCAACCATCCCCGCAAGTCAGATAACAATAAATACACATACATGTAGCATCAAATAGTAAAATGTGACTCAAATATACAAAACGATCAGCTGAGTTGTTACAGAAACCTAGAATTTAACTATTATTATTTTAGAACACATAAATAATGCATGATTGATTGTAACACATAATCATACATAACATTTTAAAATAACTATCTAATATTTAGACCAATATGCTTAGAAGATATGAACATTTGAAAGAAACTTTATGAAAGAAAACTGGTAAACTTATCTTGAACGTTCTTCTAGATAATAATAGCTTTATGTATTTCATACAATTCATCGAGAGTCAATCCATATTACACAATAGAGAACTCGCTATTAACAACTCATTCAGACTCTCATAGTTCTTGTCCAAGTCATGAAAATACTCATCCTCTCTTGTGGGGTTCTATTCTTGTTTTTCAACCCTAGTTTCTTCATTTTAGGAGTTATGGAACTCAATCCATTCGTTAGAAATCCCAAACTACACTATTCTATTCAAGCCAACATTATTCATCTTCTTCTTCATTAAAACCATATTTCAATAATACTCATTTAAGGAGTTTGTGTAATTACTTACAAAAATGGTATTTTCTACTTCACAAAACCTTCTAAATACTTAATTCATAAAAGTATTTAAAGCTCATATGGAAAGAATTACCTCTTGATAGCCAGGTATTGAATTTCGAAATTCGTGATCATTTTGGATAAATTGATATTCAAGCAAGAATCTATAACTTTTAAGGTTTAATCTTGTTAATATAAGTATACGTTGGGGAGTTGGAATCAACTTAAAGTTACCATTAAAACTCACTTTGGCAGTGGTTGAAGAACCTTGGTCGAATGGGTTTGAGAGGAATAAGCCTTAGCTCCAATTTGGGTTATGTTTTCTTTTTCTATGCCCTCAATTAACAGTCTTCAGGTGATTTATGTGGCTGGATTGTGTGGCCACGCAGAGCCTCACATGGCTATGCAAGGACTTCTTCCCTTGGATTTTATTCTGAAATTGGCCACCCACGGTGTGCGTGGTTGCGTGGTCACGCATGGTTTGCGTGGCGGCTCTGTTGCTCCCTTGGTCGAGTTGGCTTAAGCCCGAATCCATCCTTACGGAAGAAGGGCGGGATATCGGCTACGAGAGATATGTAAAAAGGTTATAACTCTTTATAAGAATGCTCAAATGACAAATGATTTGAAGCGTTGGAAAATAAATTTAAAGAGCTTTAATTGAATATGTAATGTGCAACATAAGTCTTTATATCCTGGGAGTTGTTCTTGTTTAAATTAGTCCGCTACATAGTTTTCAATTTGGTTTGGTCCTCGGGTTTTCCTTAAATCCTAGATCACTTTTAATACTCCTACATTTATTATCATGTCTAAGTAATATGACACTAGTTTATAGCCTTCTTTGGCATGCAAAACATTATTTCTAATCTTTGTTGGCGAACTTTAAAGTATTAAACTTTAATAAAATTTAGGGAGTTTACGCTAATAAGTTGATAAGTTAACAAATTCACGATGCTTAATTCATCACTAAACGAATAATATTTGGATATAGTTTTTATTAGCTAACACTTAATTATTAAAATTAACAATTTCCAAAAGATAATATTATTATGAACCAGTATAAAATAATCAAGATTTGATATGAAAATATTTATTAAAAAAAAGGTAAATAATGAAGGCGTAGAAAAAGTTAAAACATCAAAACTTTTCGAATAAAGGTTTCCACCAAAACTCACTCTCATGACGTTTTAATGGGAAGTAATGAGATCTTGCTAACTCCAATAATGAGCGCGCTGAATGTATGGGTTAAAATCACGAGGAAATTCGGCACGAAGAGATGATTTTCGTGAGTAATTGGTGAATTATCATGGGCGGTTAGGTCGAGGTCGACCAGTGATCAATGGAATGAGTCGTCAAGCAGTCAATCACGGTCGAGGTCGAGCAGTGCGGACAAAATTAACACTAGTTTTGTATTGGGATCTTCAGATAGAATATTTTATTGAATATTCTCTTTGTTTGTACTTTTAGGATTCTTTGGGAATAACCCATATAAATAGAAGGAGAGATAAGGCAAAAGGCATGTAATATTCTATATGACAAGAACTCTTTTGAAAAGCAAACTCTATAGATAAATACAAAGAACAACTTTCTGAATAGGTTCAACCTTTTTGGATTATCTCTTATCATTTTCACTAGATCCGAGAAAGTATTCAATATTCTCTTATACTCTTGTCATTCATTATTGTTAGAGGAAGGAAACATCCATATCATTCAGTATTGGGTGAATCTTCCTATTTATTTACATTTAGTTCCATTTATTGTTATTTAATATTCGATATTTTTAACATATTATTGTGTGCGGCGCATTTAATATTGGTGCATTGAATTTGTCTTGCCACTGTCCACTTCAACAATATAGTTAACCTAAGATCTGAAGTTATTAGCTTTTACTAAGATTAACCCCTTTAATAACTAATTAATTAGTTTGACCGAAGATTATCATTTTTTGATCAAATATTTTAGCGCCGTCTGTGAGGATTTCCTAGTCAAAGTCTTAGTTCCTTGCAGATCTAAAAAAATAACGCAAAACCCTGTCTTTTCTTGCTTGCATATTCTGACATGGCAGGTAATGGAGAAGAAAGGATGAAGGCAGTAGTCGATCTCACTACCAACCTCCTAAACGCCATCAACCATGCCACTGAAACGGATGCTGAGTACATGACACCAAACGCCTCCCCCGGGGAGAGTGGTTCACCCCTTCCTCATGGCAGCATCACAACCTCACACGGTAAAGGGGCCTCTACAACTACAACGGAAGAGGCGCCACTAGCGGTGAAAAAGCTGCTCGAAGCGTGGTTGACAGACACGCTAACCAGTATCTTCAACAAACCCGCTTAAGGGGCGAACAGAAATTATGTGAGGGTTCGCGTCGCACCAATGACAGACGAGTAGCACGACCCTCCTCCTGTAACATGTATTACTCACAACGATAATAATGCAGTTAACGACACCCTCACAACCATTTTGAAGAAGATATAGGAGATGGAGAATGAAAATAAAATGCTCCGAGACCAAATGAAAGAGCACTAAGAAAGGGTCCCAAAACTCTTACCAAAAAGGGACGTAGTTCGGCTCGCTGAGCAGCCATACAGTGCTACACCACACGCCATACCTAAAACCTTCAAAATGCCATCGTATCTAAAAATATACAACGGTACAAAGGACCTTGAGGATCATGTGACTCACTACATCATCGCAGTAAAAGGCAACGACCTTGCCAAAGAACAAGTGTCTTCCATATTGATGATAAAGTTTGGTGAAACCCTCACCGGGGGAGCACTAACTTGGTATGCGCAACTGCCTGTGCGCTCTATAGAGACGTTTGAGGAAATGACCGACAAGTTTGTAACTGCCCATGTCGGAGCTAAGAAAGCAGAGGCGATAATGAATGACATATTTGCCATTACACAGTCACCCTGTGAAAGGCTGAAAGACTTCCTCGCTCGATTCAACCGTGTGAGGATGACCTTACCAAATGTATCTGAAGGAATGAATGTAGAAGCTTTTCAGAATGGTTTAAATAGAAGCGGTTCAAGGGTGACAAAACAATTGTTGAGCCGACTCATCAAGTATCCCCCGACCACTTGGGATAGGAGTGGTTCAAGAGGTCATGAATATGCTTCACCAAGGACATTTGAAAGAGCTCTTAAGCGGCCGAGGAAGGGCGAAATTTGCTCTAGGACGCGAACAGCATCAGGGTCCACCAAAACTGCCTTCTCTAGCTCAAACCATTCAAATGATCATTTGAGGGGGAGACGACGCGTCAATCAACAACATAAAATTCATGACCACCCACAAGCTGAAACGGTCAGTCGCTCATGAATGGTATGACGAACTCGAAGAAAGTATCATCTTCAATAACTCAGATACCCACGATTTAGTCTTTCCTCACTATGACGCTCTTGTTATTACTTTACACATCTTAGATATAGATGTGAAACGTATTATGGTCGATGATGGAAGCAGCGTGTGCATTATCCACCCTCGAGTGCTTGCACAAATGAAACTCGAGGATAAAATAGTGCACACTACATCACACTAACAGGTTTTAACAATGCAGTTGAGCGAACGTCTGGAGAAATCACACTCCCCGTCTTGGCCACCGACATCACTCTGGAGACCACGTTCCACATCATGGATCAAGACAATGGCGTACAACGCCATCATAAATCGGCCTTGGATACATTCCATGAAAGCCGTCCCCTCCATCTTATGCCAAGTCATCAAATTTCCCACCCCTTGGGGAGTATTTAGCATCTAAGACAACAATGCACTTCCCAAGAATGCTATCACATCACCCAAGATTGAACATACACCCAGCAAATGAAGGGCAAAGCCAATGAGGCATAGCAATTAACAGGGTCGAGGTCAAGTGGTGATGAAGGGAAAGACGTGATCAGAGACCCCGAAATCATAGAGGCCACGAGATCAACCGTATAATATCTCGACCCCGTACAACTCGACAAAGACAACCATAGTAAAAAGGACTACATCGGCCACAAGCTTCAGGAACCAAGAAAAGTCCATCAATTTTTAGCTAACAACGTAGACTTGTTTGCCTTTTCCCATGCAGATATGCCGGGCATCCCGAAAGAGATAGCGACACACAAGTTGAACATCGACCCATTTTACCCCCAGTACGCATCCTCGTTTACCTCGCGTTGTCTGATATTGCGGTGAGTGCAGTCTTGGTCCGAGAAAAAAAAAGGTACGCAATATCCCATCTACTATATTAGTAAAACCCTGGTCGATGCCGAGACGAGGTATCCACACCTCGAGAAGCTGGCCCTGGCTTTGGTCGTAGCTTCACGAAAGCTTAGACCCTACTTCCAGTGCCACCCCATCTTGGTAGTTACGACCTTTACCCTGAGGAGTATTTTGCATAAACCCGAGATGTCGGGAAGATTGGCCAAATGGGCCATAGAATTGAGCGAGTATGATATAACCTATCAACCGCGAACAACGATAAAGTAGAAAGTGCTCACCGACTTTAGCACAAAAATAATGCCTGAAGTCGAAAAGGGAGACGCACATACTTCCCCCAAAATACATGACCTATGGGTTTTGTATACCGATGGCGCCTCTAACATTTCGAGGTCTGGACTGGGACTCGTGCTTGAGGTCCTAATAGGCGAAGTAATTCGCCAGTCCATAAGATGCCTGAATATGACTAACAATGAGGCCGTGATTGCAGGACTAAGATTAGCACTCAAGTACGGAGCGAAGCGAGTCATACTACATTGTGACTCTTAGCTCATCGTCAATCAAGTCACAGGGACTTTCCAAATCAAGGAACAAAGACTACAAAAATATCAGGTCGAGATCTGCAAGCTGTTACCCGAATTCGATGAATGCCAACTCGACCAAATCCCTCAAGTGCAGAATATCAAAGCAGATGGCCTTGTGAAACTAGAAGCAGCCACTAAAAGCATAACCGGAGAAGGGAACGTGGTCACTCTCCTCCACTCATTGATCGATCAAATTGAGGTACGAACTATAAACCTAACTTGGTACTAGTGCAATCGTATTGTTTCATACTTACAGGATGACGTGCTTCTAGATGATAAAAAAGAAGCCAAAATGATGCGAATGCAGGCGGCCAGGTACAACGTCATAACAATGAGTTGTACAAAAGAACGTATGCTGGCCCCCTAGCGAAATGCTTAGGTCTAAACCATACACGACGCGTTCTAGAAGAAGTCCATGAAGGTCACTACAGAGATCATTCCGGCAAACGAGCTCTAGTCAGATGCCTCATTCAAGTAGGCTACTACTGGCCCACCATGAAAAAAGAGGTTGCCGACTTCATGAAAGAATGCAAACAATGCCAAAAATACGCCACATGATCCACTAAGCGGGCGAGCACCTTCACTGAGTCACCCCGCCATGGCCTTTCATCAAATGGGGGATGGACATCATCGGTCCCCTCCCAGCAGGACAACAGAGGACTCAGAAACAAACACAAAAAATAGCTTTCCCATTCAAAAAGATATCTTAAAAGGGCCAAACAGATGCCTACAAAAGTAAAAATAAAAGTTGCAAAAAGTATAACTGCTGAGCAGCATCATCCCCAATGTCATCCTCGCCGTCTGAGTACTCGTTATCATAACAAGAACCTTGCTCGATCTCATCCAATTCATCTTCACCATCACACTAGCGTGGCGGGATCATAACCACAGGCGACCGAGCTGCGCGCACCTTGGCACGAGCACCATCAAATTCAACCTCAGAAATTCTCTCTGCCGTCATCCAGTCTCTGAATATGTCTAGCTGGGCCTCGGCATGGATCCACTTCTCGTACCAATCCCGCGCAATATCAGGATAAGTGGAAGTGTGAGAGGAAGACGGTCGAGCCAACTGTTGCACCCTTTCGGACTCAAGAGTGGCGATCTAATCATTTAGGTTTGAAACCTCTCTCTCAAGCCCTCCAATCCGCTCATCAAGCCTCGCTTCCCTGAGCACAGTTGTCTCTGCATCACTCACCCGCTCAGATCGAAGGACGCGGATGGCATCTTCTAACTCCTCCACCTTCGCGAAAGCCGCCACTCGGGCTTCCTCGGCCTTCCCCAACTCCGCCATTTTTTCAATCAACTCTTCACTTAAGTCGTTGGATCTGATTGAACTCTTTTCAAGTTTGGCCAGCAGAGACGCCACTTGAGCTTGAAGATCAGCACACTCAGGCTCGACCTTTTTTCTCACTTCGAGCTTGTCCTACTGGACCCTAAGCTCTCCCTCGAGCTCACTACATTTGTCTATGATCCTCACAAGGTCATCGTCCTTCTGCTTTAGCTCATCCCTAAGGGACTCGAAATTGTCGTCCACGCCAAATCGGATGCATATATCACGTTGCTTGGCGCGGTACTCACGATATTTCGCCTCCATTTTCTTGAAAATAGCCCTCTGCTTCTCTTCTCGATGGGCACTCTCAATCTCAAAAATGATGGTCTAATGAAAAAGAAAAAAGCAGAAGAAAGGAGTCAGTATTAAAAAAAGAGAAGAACGCAAAGTACGAGAACTAGAAAACCCAGAAACTTGCCCTCAAAGTCATTCTGGCTATGCCCGACAATAAAGCAGAATCATCGAACGTTTGTAAAGTCCTGACCTCGGTGTTAGAGCATAGAGGACCCAAGAAGGGAACCACGTTCTCAATATTCACCAATAAGTCGCGGTCTAGGGGAACGAGTTTGGTGTGTGTAGATCCCTCCAACCTCACCTCTACCCGACTAACCCCCTCGGTGAACATCCGCACCTCTTCGGGGTCGACATCGTAACCGGTTTCATAGCCGTTCACTGCCACACTCTTCCCTCTCTCCTCGGTTGATGAAGGAACGTCAGCCTTTTCTGACAGTGACAGATCACTCCTCGATACAGTCTCCACTGCCTCTGATCGACTCCCTTCTTCGGCGACGACTGCGGGCAAAGGAGCAATTTTTGCAATCTCTGCAGGTGGAAAAGTCGTAGTGTCCAAATCCACGCCGCCCTCCGATGCAGCCATAACTGGCTCAGGATCGCCCCTTTTCGACTCCTCAGCTCCAGTTGCCTCGTCGCCGACTTCTACCTCTATTTTTTTAGCGTAACCAGTTCCTCCTCACTCGGCGATGACTCGTCTACCAAGTGCATTACAGGGGAAACCAGAGTCTCCACCGATAGGGCCACCGCCCGTCAGCTAGGTCTATGCAGTGCCGGGGTCTGAGAAGAAGCCGCAGTCTGAATGGACTTGCCTACAGTTGCAGTAAGTAGATACCCAATCGAGGCACTTGATTGACGAAAAGTCGGGGTAGGAGACTTCACTTTTCTCTAAGCCCTCTGACATGACAACAAAAACAGAAGTTAAACTAACCCCACTACAGAAGAGAAGGGAGAGAAAAGAAGGCGACATGAAAATCGAAGCAACAGAAGGTCGAAATTAAGGCTGTTATGTGGTCCGGTTCAGGCCCGGGATCGGCCCAGGCTCGCCAGCCCATATGGGTTTTGGGCTAAACGGGTTGGCCCGTGTTGGTCCGGGCCCAGGCGATCCTAAAGGCCCATATGGGTCGGTCCTTCATGGGGAGACCGTGAGCCCGGGACCGGTTCAACCAGGCCTAACGGCTACTTTATAAATAAATAAAAAATTTAGAAATTGGCCAACGGTTAGATATTTAAAAAATAGTCGTTTGGCACTTTCAAAAATAGCCATTTGCCCCCCAAACTTTATTTTAACCCCAAATTTTTTATAATTACACTTTTTCCCTATTCTCAACTATAAATACCCCCTCATTCTTTCCTTTTTTCTCATAAAATCATCAATCTCTCTCTAATTTTCTTCTATAATTGCTTACTTTATTATTGCAATTTTTGAAAAATTGTCAAGTTGGTGAATTGAAGTATTCAAGTCTTCAACGATATACAATTTTCAAGAAGTTGTTCGTCAATTCGGTAAACTCATTCCAACTCTTAAGTTTTAATATTATAGTTTTGTTTGTTTTAATTTGTATAATTATAATTAATATAGACTTTTCTTTGAAAAAAATGTTTGGTAAAGGTAAGGAAAAATTTAAAATTGGTGAATCTAGTGGCCAAGCTATTACTCCTCCCCCGGCTCCCCGACCCAAACCTGTTACCCGTCCTCCTCCACCTGTTATTCTTGATAGTGATAACCCTTTTATTACGATTTATCAATAGTCAATTTTACCATGATATTGCACCAGGTGAACAATTAAACCATGAATATATGAATGCTCTTTATGGTAATCCAACTATCGATGAAATTGATGAGGAAAATGATGATGAAAATATAGATTCAGATGAAACGCAACCGGATGATGATACACCTACTAGTCCTATTGTTGAAGTTAACCCAACTGATAATAATCCAAATGATGCCCCACCTGACCCTCCTGTAGTAACCCCTACTTTTAATAGACAACCTTCTAAACGGTGCGAAACATCTCTTGTTTGGCACTTTTTTATTCAACTAAGAGATCAAAATAAGGCTAGGTGTAAAATTTTGTAGAACTTTGATGGCTCATAAATTTACTGGAGACAGTAGTGGTACTGGTAGTTTGACTAGACACATAAAGACACACCCTAAAGATAAAGCTAGATTTCTTCAAATGAAAGTTGCGCAAGAGGGGACAAGTGTACCTACTCAGGTTAACCCTAGTACCGGGTCAAATCTAGTTCAACCGGGAATTAACACTGTTACCGGTGGCATTTTATATTACGATCCAAATAAAGATCGTGAAGAATTGGCAAAAATGGTTACTGTTATGTGCTTACCCTATAGTTTTCCTACTAACCCTCATTTTGTGCATTATATTAGAAGAGTTTTTAA
Organism: Nicotiana undulata; assembly: GCA_005239495.1. Classification (NCBI taxonomy): domain Eukaryota; kingdom Viridiplantae; phylum Streptophyta; class Magnoliopsida; order Solanales; family Solanaceae; genus Nicotiana; species Nicotiana undulata. The sequence continues at coordinate 7,229 of ML248456.1, read as the reverse complement.
TCCTACTTAGGATGGCCTCGCACAACCGTAAAGAGAGATATTTATAAATATAAACATGACTATGAACAATATTTGCGCTATTTATTTACTCATATAAATTGCCGCGTTGCTGTTACTACTGATATTGGTAGAAGTGGTAATGACTGTGATTATCTTACTGTTACCAGCCATTGGATTGATGAGGAATGGATAATGCAAAAGCGCAATATTGCTTATAGAATAATTAATTCACGTCACAGGGAAGTTTATTGCTAACACAGTTGCAGATATTTGTAGATATTTTTGCATTAGAGATAAAATAATGTCAATTTCAATGGATAATGCTTCTAGTAACACTAATGCTATAGTCCTGCTTACAACTACACTAAATCCTGCATTTAGTAATATTTTCCACGTTAGATGTATTTTTCATATTTATCATTTAATCTTCGGTGATGGCATGAAAATTTTAAATATTGAAATTGAAAAGGTTAAAATGGCTCTTAATTGGCTTTTTTATTCAAACCGTAGAAGTAGACTTAGAGACTATTTTAAAAAATGCGATGAATTTGGCCTTAGAGAAAGAAAAGTTCCTAAACCTTGTCCAACTAGATGGAATTACATGTATGAAAGTTTAGTTGTTGCATATGAATATAGAAACCCAATAAACGCAACGTTTAATGCTCGTGTTGGTGATGATGATGATGAGCACCTTACAAATCAGGATTGGGCTAGTGTTAAAATGCTTGTAGATTTTTTTAGAAAAATTTCATATTGCTACAAATGAATTATCTGAGCAATATTATCCTGCTATTTCTAACTGTTTAGTTTATCTTGCAGAACTTGCTGGTTTGTTTAATCAATTTTCAGAGGGTGGGGTAATTTATGAACCTGCTATTGATTCTTTGAGACAAAAGTTTAAAAAATATTTTTTTCCTATCTCCCATATTTATGGTGTTGCTGCTATGTTAAATCATACTATGAAATTAGGAGGTCCTCACTTTTGGTATACAAATATTTATAATGCTTTAGCACTTTCAGACGAGGAATTGTCTACACTTTCAGATGCAAAAGCCTCAATTAAAATACATGCTCAAACAATTTATAATGCTTATCAACTTGACTTAGATCATGCTAGGCCAAATGTTCCACCTCCTACTTCTTCTAGTTCGCAATCATCTAAAAGAACTGCGGGACTAAAAACACTTAGTTCTTGGACGGGGTTCAGGGGTTCTTAAGGTGAAAATATTGGTGATAATTCACAATTAAATGAGCTTCAAGTTTATTTGTCGTAGGGACTTGAAACAGAGAATCTTGACGGCTCCTTTAATGTTTTGGAATGGTGGAAGGACAAAGAAAAACACTATCCGGTTCTTTCAAGGATGGCTCAAGACATTTTAAGTATTCAAGCTTCAAAAGTGGCATCGGAGAGCACATTCAGTCAAGCGAGACTTCAAATCGGTGATCATAGAGCGTCTATGAGGGAGAGCTTGGAAAAATCAGTACTCTTCAGAGATTGGATCCGTTCGGAACGAAGAAACTTTGGACTTGCTGAATCACAACCAGAGATAAACGAAGCTTACGAAGAAATGCTAGCGGAATTTGCGGAGGATGCTGCTTCGCCCGGAAGCGGTGATGAACAAGCTTCTTTTCCGCCACCACCAAAGGAAATTCCTCCGAACCTTGAAGGATTTATGAAATTTGTAAGAGATAATATGTAACTTGTACTTTGGCATATCTTCATTAGTTTTTTTTCTTTTTAATGGTGGTATTAGCACCTTGTTGTGCTCATTCCATTGGGGGGAGGAAGACTAAGAAAGATATTTCCATTTCTTGTTAATGTCGTAATGATAAAAATTATAACGCATTCCCTTGAATATTTCTTTTCAATTTTTTTGTGTTTAAATTTGAATTACAAGACTTAAGTCACAATTATATAATATAATTTACAAGAAATTTCCTTAGATAAAAAAAAATAGCCCGGCCCACTTAGGCCCGACCCACTTAGCCCGAGCCCATATAGGCCGGTTATACCCTTTAGGACCGTTTAGCCCGGGACCGATTGGGACCGGCCCGCTGGAGCCCGAAACCATTTGGCCCAACCCATTTAGACCATTTAGGCACGGGCCCAGACCACAATACAACCTTAGTCGAAATGAACGAATTATCGGTCGCAGAAGGTTTACGTCCAAATTTCTTGCGTAACACCGACCATTCACGGATCTCTACCGTGTGGGGGAGAATCTTGACTCACCCAATCATGAATGTAGGACCAACGTAGGAGGATCCTTCTTGGCTGCATAAAAGAAGAATAAGAATGATTAGGTCACTTGTGACATAAACAAAACAAGCAATCAGTCAGCAAAATTACTTACGGGCGAAGTTCCAGGCTTCAGGGAATCCCCTAGGGTTTGCCACCACGTGCTCGGTATTAATGTAAAAGAAGTTGAACCAAAATTGACGCTTTTCATTATCGTCCATCTTTACCACCAACCCCTTGCTCCCACGATGGCGAAGATGTAAAATCGTACCTCTAAGGAAGATTGGCGCGAAAAGATGCAACATGTGGTGAATGGAAATCTCGCGGTTGGCCAGTTCCACGTAATTTTTTAGCATGAGAAATTTTTTGTAAATATAGGGGGAGAGTTGGGCGGACATATACCGTAATAGCGATAGAATTCCTCCGCCAACGAAGGAAGAGGAAGAGAATATCCCCTTGGAACGGATACACGTAGAATGCACAATATCCAGGCGATGAACATGAATTATGCCGCAGCCAGTCGGGATCAGGTCGATATGGGCCGGATGTTGTACTTGGCCCTAAGCTCAGCGAGGTCGGCCACGTCTATTTCGGATATTACAGGTTCAGGCTCGCCCGCAGGCTCTTTCGAGAAGTCTGACCTGGCTTTATCACTACGAGGAATGATTTCCTCTACAGTGGGAAAGCTCTCGTCCTCAGCAACAACATCATCGTGGGGAGGCATTCTCACTACTAATGGGATTGGGTTAGAAGCCTCACAAGATCTAGAAGGTGCATTAACCATTTTTGATTTGTAAGTACAGAACATACGAACTCGAAAGAGGTAGAAGTAACAAGAATCGCTTAAACTAGAAAGCATAGTAAGTGTGCGAAAATGGGAGCAACAGGAGCAAGAACACTAGAAGAAAAAGAGAGGAAAATATGTAGGTTCAAAGGCTGGGTAACATAAAGGGTTAGTCGAAGGGTTCCCAATCCATATTTATAGAAAACACAGACACTCCAATCGAGAAAATCAAATGTCAATGCACAAAGATCGAAACAACAGGAGCGCGGGAAGCGATGCAATGCATCGGGAAGACTCGACTGTGATCTTCACTACTCGACCTTCCCACCTGAATTTCTCGACTACGACTAATGGAGTCCGCTCACCGAGGCCGACCTAAAGACAACCTCGATAAACGGAGGGACTAACTGTATAGGTCAAACTCAGATGAGGAAATTCGGCACGAAGGGATGATTTTCGTGAGTAATTCATAAATTATCATGGGCGGTTAGGCCAAGGTCGACCAATGATCAATGGAACGAGTCACCAAGCGGTCAATCAAGGCCGAGGTTGATCAGTGCGGACAGAAGTAACAACTAGTTTTTTATTGGGATCTTCAGATAGAATATTCTCTTTGTTTTGGACTTTTAGGGTTCTTTGGGAATATCCCATATAAATAGAAGGAGAGATAAGGCAAAATGCATATAATATTCTATGTGATAAGAGCTCTTTTGAAAAATAAGATCTTTAGATAAATACAAAGAACAACTTTCTGAATAGATTCGACCTTTTTGGATTATCTCTTATCATTTCCACCAGATCCGTGAAAGTATTCAATATTCTCTTATACTCTTGTCATTCATCATTGTAAGAGGATGGATTTATCCATCTCATTCAATATTGGGTGGATCTTCCTCTTTATTTATATTTAATGCCATTTATTTCTATTTAATATACAATAACTCTAACACATTATTGCATTCGACACATTTAATATTGGTGCATTAATTCTGTCTCGCCACTGTCCACTTCATCTACATAGTTAACCTAAGATCTGGAGTTATTAGCTTTAACTAAGATTAACCCCTTTAATAACTAATTAATTAGTTTAACTGAATATTATCATTTTTTGGTCAAACACTAAAGTGATGGTTATATATGAACTTTAACTTTGACTTTTTAATAGAAAAAAAACTGTCCCCCCAACCCAAAAACCAGATAAAATAAAAATAGTACTCTCTAAATTTAAGTTTATGTGAATCTATTTTGACTGGACACATAATTTAAGGATAAAGAGAATGTGTGAACTTGTAATTTAAAATAAAATATAGTATATATTTTGTGTGTCCATAAATTATTATATAAAAATAATTTCCAAATATAAAAAGGTCATTTATTTAGACCCGGAAATTAAAAGTGAGGGAGAATGAGGTTTGAATACGGACATGATTAAAAACAAAAGAAGTGTGAGTAATACGGACAATATTCACGGAAAAGAAATAGCCATAGGGGTGAGCTAATCCCCATCTCCCTCCCACAATTTTCAACTCCCACAAAGCAAAGTTAGAGAATTAAATAGAAGAAGAGAGGGTCCATTGGTAGGTAGAATCGAACAATCATCATGCCATCAGGTGCCAAGAAGCGTAAAGCTGCCAAGAAAAAGAAGGAATTGCAAGCAAAGGACCCTTCCAACTCTCATGGTACTTATTTACTTGCTTTTTTATTTTTTTTAAAAATCTTTTTCATCAGCTTGTGCTTAGTTTTACTAAATCATTGAGCAGTCTGTTACAGTTGTCAAATGAATCTTACTCGTCTAGACTGAAGTAGATGCGATACTGCTCTGTTAGTCCAACCACTTTGTATCAATTTCTCATCTTTAACAACTTTACAGCTTTCACTTGTCTCTCAATTGCTTTATTATATGCTCTTGTATCGCCTACTTTACTACTCATGTGTCTCGCATTTTTTCTCTAATTCTTTGTCTTTTTAGTTTTGGATGCACACATAACAGTGTTTTGTTCTTGATTCATGATTGTATTGTTGAGAGTCGTTCCTAATTTCTGAAATCAATACCAACCCGTGTTAATTTCCTCATTTTCTAAAGTTAGTTTTGATATGTGGGTTTATATAACTTCTGGGTGATTGTAATTTACTTGATTCCTTTCTGAATCATACTATGGTAGGAGAACACCTAAAGCACGATGGATCCGAGAGCATGAACATAAATATTGAGCAAGTTGAATCCGGGAGAGAACCTCCTGAAAAAGGCTTACGGAGGAGTTCTAGTAGTAGTAGCAGCAGCAGCAGCTGCAGTAGCGGCAGTTCGGATGACAAACCTGCTGTTGTTGACAAGAATTTCTTGGTCGATAATGCTCCACCTGTTGAATTAGTGAAGGAACCTGATTCTTTTGCTAATGACCAAGTCGTTGAGAACCTTCCAGGAACAGATGCTCGTGAATCGATTGTGGAAACAGCCTCTTTATCTGATCTAGATAGGGTTTCCCTATCAGAAGACACAATTCAAGTGACAACGGGTTCATCTTATACTGATCATGTGACATCACATACTGAGGAACCGGCAATGAAGGAAAATTTGGGTTTTGTGGATGGAAAAGCCACGGTTTCAGAAGTTCTGCTGGAATTAGAGAAAAGGATTGATGAAGCAAGTGAAACATTGCATGATGGTGCTGTAGCAGCTTCAGATGCAAAAGCCTCCGCGGTCAAAGAAGATGAAGATAAACTAGAGCTGTCTTACAATGCTCCTACAGTTGATGTCACTCTTCATCCAGATAATGTGAAAGATACCCCCACTCGTGAATACTACGAGCATCAGGTCTTCTACATTCTTCTCTTGCCTTTTGATTCATTCAGTTATAAGAATGCTCCAAATTATGCATTGCACTTTAAGGACGTTCCAAATTGTTTAATCTTTATGTAGTGAAAATTTTATTAACTTTTTCCCTTACATAACTATTTGCATCAGCCGGTGGCTTTGGCTCCGCGCCCAGTGCAAACAACTTCCTGGAAGAGTTGCTGTGGCTTATTTGAGGTGTTTGCAGGATCAAATACATAACTTCAGGTGGGAAATGATCCTTCTTTTTGATGTATTCTCCATGCAAATTCCTTTTTACCAGTGAAAGGTTTACACGGAAAATATATGGTGTAGCCTTTTATTAGTTGGATATATACTTTTGGTCGTTTTGTGTCTTTCGTGTCCTTGGTTCTTATACTTGATTTTGTTGATATAATCACTAGGTGTTTTTTATCTGAAAATAGTTTTTTTGCTCTGTCTTTGAACTGCTACTGTGTGGTTTCATTCATAAAGCATTTCTAAATCATTAACTGATTTATTACAAGAAGAAAAGATGATGATAAGAAAGGTTGTGCAGCCCACAGAAAGCTTCTTAAAAGCTGAATATACTGCTGGTTGATTTGGTTTCCTCTTGAAATTTTTTAGCAGTCTTTTGTACTTCCTAAACTCAATGATTTAATAGTTCTGCACCAGCTTGAAACACACTGTTATATCTACTTATATTCCAACTATTGGTGGCAGTCTTATTGTGGCTAGGGATCTTATCTTGGGTGGATTGAGGAAGCCTTAGGTCGTTCTTGCTCCGAAAAAACCTTTTCAAAATGCTGTAGAAATAATTAGGTTTCTCTCTCCTCGAAGTGACTTGTAAGATACGCGTTTCAATGTTACATAGGCTAAAAGTTTGACGTGGCACGTCTTGCCACACATCGCATGGCACCCCGTTCCAAGAGGGTTTTTTCAGAAACTCAAATGTTCGCCCATCTGTCTCAAATTTGGCCTGGCACGTCATGCTATATGTCGCATGGCACGTCGTGCTAGGATATTTTTCTCGGAACAGATTGCTGCTCGGCTACCCTTTAGTAAAAGGGTAATAACTTCTTGTAGGAATGTCGGAATGACAAGCGGTGAAGTTCTGGAAACTAGACACCTAGTGCTTTTATTTAATATATAGCTCATAGCTCAATTCATTATACATTGGGAGATATGATTGTTTGAAGTTAGGTCATGTGCGTCTATGTTCACTTTCTTCTTGTAAACATTTCCGTTTTGATCCAAACTACCTCTCCTCCCTTATAGATGTCCATATGACCTTCCAAACATAAGATTTAGGTATTATACACCTTTAGAACTTTTATGATGTTTTAGACTTCAATACTACACAATAATATAAGTTAATTGTGCAGTACCCAATTTTT
>MDKH01235780.1:0-48069 GCA_005239495.1 Nicotiana undulata | reverse complement strand
TAATGAACTCAAGTCTCTTGGAAGAGTCATCCTTGAAGAAGACAAGGTTGAGAAGATATTGACAAGGGTTCTACCTATCTCCTGGGCAAGCAAGATAACTGTCATTCAGGAATCCAAAAATATGGCAACCCTTAGACTAGATGAGTTGATTGGCAACCTTACTGCTTATGAACTCAGAAGGAAGACCCATGAAAATGGATGCCCCAAAGAAAGAAAGAAGTCTAGCACTAAGGATCACAGAGGGAGCAGATCTGGAGGATGATGAGATGGACATGATCACCAAAGAATTCAGAAACTTTCTCATGAGGAAGAAAAGCATCTCTATAGGGGGAACTTCAACAAGGAAAAGGCTCCTGAAAGGCCAGCTAATGAGGGATGCTACAAGTGTGGAAAAAGTGATCATCTCATCAAGAACTGCCCCCAGTGGGAAGTAGAATGGAGGAAGGAGAGATATGAAAGAAAGAACAGGAAGAAGGAACTGGTCCAACCCAAGAAAACTACTACAAAGGCTATGGTTGCTGCTTGGGGGGAAAGTTCAGATGAAGAATCAGAAGATGGTGAGACAGAAGATCAAGCTCTCATGGCAGTTGGAGAATCTGATGAGGAGACTTATGAAGAACCACAGGTAAGTAACTCACATCTTAAAACAAAAATAAAATTTCTATCTAAGGAGAAACTCTCTGAGTTGGTACTTGACTTCATTGATGATTATGAGGAGAACTCTAAAGAGAAAGATCAACTATCTAAAGAGGGTGCAATGCTGAGAGAAAAATGCATGGACCTGGAAATAAGGGTCAGTGAATCTGAAAAGAAAATCACTGTCTTGATGAACCAGGTTCAACCACTCGAAAATGAGATTCTAGTACTAAAATCTAAAAATTTAAAGTTAAGACTAGGATCCAGTAAAAAGGTAGTTGATCACTCTCATGCGAAGTTAGAAGAAGAAGACTTAGGTAAATTGAAAGCTAAAATGTATGCCAAAGATGAGCAGATAAAGTCTCTTAAAGAAGAACTTGGCAAAGTCAAACATGAATTTGATAGAACACGTAAGTGGAATAAGTCTTCTGATGCTTTAATATGGCTCCAAGAGAATCATAGTAGCAACCGAAGAGAGCTTGGTTTTGGGAGCCAATTGCCTAAATGGGATCCCAAAAGCAAGTATCTCACTCTCCCTTAGAATAAAATTTGCACCCATTGTGGGAAGACTGGCCACTCTAAATATGAGTGTTCTGCAAAAGAAAAGGCCAGTCAGAAAAATGAGAGATTCATTAAAAAAAAATTGGCTACCAAATTGGGCCAGAAAAATCTGATTCATCCATTCTCTCATGGAAAGAGACCCAAACTAGTTTGGGTTCTTAAAACTAACCCCTGATTTCTTTTGAAGGTACAAGTGAAGGGAGGCAGCCAGTTTTGGTGTTTGGATAGTGGCTGTTCTAAGCATATGACAGGGAACAAGGAACGGTTCCTTTCACTTGAAAACCTCAAAGGAGGAAATGTCTCCTTTGGAAACGGAACGAAAGGTGAAATAATAGGGGTCAGCAAGGTAGGTAAAGATGACACACGTTCAATTGAACATGTGTATCTGATAGATGGCTTGAAATATAACCTTATCAGTGTGTCACAGCTGTGTGACAGAGGTAGCCTTGTCGCTTTTACTTCCACAAAATGTTTTGTGATCAACCTGCTTACTGACAAGATTGTTTTGCAGGGAAAAAGAATGAACAATATCTATGTCATTGACTTGTCCACATTGTCTGACAATGAACTCACTTGCCTTAGTGTGTTGGACAGTGATCTCCTCCTGTGGCACAAAAGACTTGGTCATGCATGTCTAACTCAACTGAACAAGCTGGTCTCTAAGGACTTAGTGGTAGGGCTTCCTAACATTAAGTTCAAAGAAGACAAGGTTTGTGAGACATGTGCAAGGGGGAAGCAGGTAAGGTCTTCTTTCAAAAGTAAGAAAATGGTCAGTACCACCAGGTAAGGCTACAGTTCAACTAGAAGAAACAGTTCTATTGTTGATGTATTGAGTCTAGTTGATTGTAGTAGGCGATTTAATATTGTATCTTTTCAGCTTTCATAGAAGCAATTGTAATAGGTACACATTGTTCAAGTTAGAGTTAGCTTGAAATCTGTAGAAATTAGCTAGAGGCTAGTTGATACAAAGAGGATTAGAGTTAGTCCTAGGATTAAAAAAGAGTTTATTTTGTAAGTCCGTTTTTTGCTTAGAGTTTAGTGAAGAGTTTTGAGCAAATCCTACTGAGGAGTAGGTCGTGGTTTCTTCACCTTTTGAGCCAGGTGTTTTCCACGTAAAAATCTCTGTGTCTTTACTATTACTGCTTAATTATTCCGCAAACAGTAGTAAGTAGTAGGCTAAGAAGAACCAGGTTCTTCTTATTAGACAACAGTCGAAATTGGGTACTGCACAATTAACTTATAATATTATGTAGTATTGAAGTCTAAAACAACATTTATCCTAATTGAGTGATTAACTCAATAGTTAACAACTAATGAAGTTGAATTTAGATCAATCTTTGATCTTAAGTGAGCTATTTTCAGGTTCTAGGTTAGTCCCCTTAGTGAGGTTATATAATTCTAGCATAGCTAATTGAATGTTAATTTGTTTTAGGACATAGATTAACTAACCCTATCAGGTAAGTAGTTTAGTAATTGGACCTAATTAGTTATCTTAAATTAGGACTTAGTTATCTATTTTAAGATACTAGCCTAGTTATATGAAGTCCCTTTAACAGGTCATTACTTAAGTCAGATTAACCTTTAGTTGAGTGTGGTTATTAATTAATGGACTTATATGAAAGATTAATAAGCTTGTTTTAACCTAAGGGTCCAGGATTAAACTGTGGTTAACCGATAATTGATAATTTAGCTAGAAGTCTTTGAATTCATGACCACTTATCAGAATCAACTAACTTTAAGCAACATCCTAACTAATCGATGATTAATTAGAATTAATACCTAAGGAAAATAAGGGAGGGGGTGGTGCATGAAACCAATAAACGGACTAAAACATGCTAAATCAGGGAACAAATATACCAAGATTATCATTTCAGAATAAAATAAAATCCAGGAAAGACCAAGAGATCCTAGATTAAGTAATGAAAAATCAAAATTAACCTAAATCGATCTAACATGCAGAGCTTTATTACTTCATACTTACACAGAAATTTTAGGAAATCAAGCAATCCTAAGCTACCATTCAAATATTCCTAGATATGCAAGTTTACATTAAATTATAACCAATCAACTCACAAATTTGTCTTAATGAAAACAAAAGAAACAAATAAGCAAGATTAGAAGAAAAATTCTGGTAAATCTAAAAAAAAGGGGTTATGAGCCTAAAATCAGAATTTACCTAAGCACAATTGTTGAAACCCTAATTAGTTGATTAACCTAATTACTAATATGATTAGACAGGCATGGAAGAAATTAATCAAAGAAGATAAAAGGAGACAGTAGTATTTAGGGAAGTTATCAGAGTTAAGCTAAACATGCTTTTAATCTAAGCAATTATCATAGGAAATAGGAAGAACAGGGGGGTACCAGTAGGTTAGAAGGGGTTTGGTCGGTGTAACGACCCGGTCCGTCGTTACGTAAAAACCGGCATTATAATTGTTGTTATTGACTTGTTATAGATTATTTATACTGTATTTGATGTATTAGAGTTGATAGGCTTGAAATAGAATGGTTGTAGTGAGAGTTCAGTCAATTAGCCTTACAATGGGAAAAGTCAACCAAGAGTTGACTTATTGGTAAACGACCTCGAAATGCGAATTTTATGGCTCGAGTAGCTTTGTTAGGGGATTTGGTACTTAGCAGTATGTTCAGAATAATTTTGTGATGTTCGGTGTAGTATTAGGCTTGAATTGGCGAAAGTTAGTTTTTGGCGATTTCCGGCCGACAGTGGAAAATAGGCTATCGGGGTCTGAATGGAATTCCTACAGTTGGAACAGGTTAGTAATGTCATTTTGGATGTGTCTGCAAAATTTCAGGTCAATCGGAGTTGATTTGGATAGTTTCGGCATCGTTGGTGAATTTTAGAAATATCAAAGTTCTTAGGCTTGAATCCGGTGTGATTTTGGTGTTTTGATGATAGTTTTGGTGTTCCGGGGTAGCAACTAAGTATGAATGATCATATGAGACGTGTTAGTAGGTTTGGTTGGGGTCTCGAGGGGCTCGAGATTGATTTCGGATGGTTAACGGGCATTTTTGGCCTTAGGAAATCTGCTGTTTTACTGGTGTAAGTGCAGCAGAATAATGTTCACTGCGATCGCGAGGAACGGTCCGCGATCGCATAGTAACCTGGAGCCCGGCCATATTTGTGCATCGCGATCGCAGAAGTCTGGTCGCGATCGCGTGAGGTGAGGAACTTATGCAGCGGGATCGCGTAGGACTAGTCCGCGATCGCGTAGAGTTATCCAGGCGGGTGGGGAGCAGGGTCAGTTGTTCTTCACGATCGCATGAGCCGGTCTGCGACCGCGTAGGTTGAGGTTCTATTGAACCACGATGGTGATGAATAATTACCTGGGCAGTTAAATTAAAACCCTTCCGCGACCACAACCTATTTTAACACCATTTTTGAACGGGGAGAAGCTTTTGAGGCGATTTTGAAGAGGGAAAATCAGCGTTCTTCATAGAGGTAAGTATTTTGGTCATTAAAACTCGATTATAGGTGATAAAGGAGCATAATCACAGTGTTTAATTCATGAAAATCAGTAGAAAAAGTTGGGGTTAGGGCTTGAGATTATGAGACCTTTAGGGGTCAATTTGAGGGGTCAAACGAACTCCGATTTTAGTGTTCTTTATATGTACGGACTTGTGAGATGATGAAGAACATTTTGGTATAAAATTTTTTGAGTTTAGGGATGCGGGACAGGGGGTCAGGTTTTGACCGGTTTCGGATTTTTGAGCTAAATTTGATATCTTTCAATTGGAATTCGTTCCTTAGGCACATATTGATGATAAAAATCTGAACTTGGTGGATTTGGAGCCTTCGAAGGTTGATTCGCAAGGCAAGCGTGTCGTGGAATAGTTCCGGGCTAGTTTTGAGGTAAGTAATGTCTTTAAATTCTGTCATGAGGGTATGAAACCCCGGACTATGCACCCTTTCACGGGTTTTGAAATGAAAAGGTGGAAAATTCGGAAACAACCTTCCTACTTAGGCGACTATTGAGTTGCGAAACCGATTTCTAAGCCTATGCTTAAATTAGTATTATTTTATTATGATATGAATTGGGTTGTAAGTCGTGTTTGAGGCCCAGTGACGACTTGTTTACCCTTTGAGGGTTGTGTTTACTATATTTTCCTCATTGATATGTTATGATTTTTCACTCAGTCTTTTATGTGAAATTTTTTTGACACTCAGAGTATTTTGATACTACTTCTTGAAAATGAAACACTATTTTTGGGTTGAGAACCCGGTATATTATGGCCTGAAGGGCAAATTGAGAGTGTCTGATTGAGTGAGGCTGCTGGCCTATATTGTGAGGATGGTATGATATGAGTGAGACTGTTGGCCTATATTGTGAGGATGATATCATATGAGTGAGGCTGCGGGCCTATATTGTGTGTGATTTATGCCATTTTGTGGCTTATTATAGCGCTTGGACTGTAGGAGCCCCTCCGGAGTCTGTAACACACCCCCAGTGAGCACCGGTACCGACTGAGTGACGCCCGCGGGGCTTGTGATGAGTGATGGTGAGGATGCCTGATGGGCATAGTGATTGTGAGGTTGCCTGATGGGAAGAGTGATTGTGAGGTTGCCTGATGGGCAGAGTGATTATGAGGTTGCCTAATGGGCAGAGTGATTGTGAGGTTGCCTGATGGGATGATATTGTAAGAAATTGTTACGAGAAATGATTATGGCCCGAGGGGCAGTCTATGAAGATTTTTACTGAGTTTTCAAACTATGAATTACTTCGTTTTCAACCTGGTTTTACTGAGATATACGGATATTACACTTGGTTCAAACGATTTCTTGAAACTTATTTCGAACTTATGTATTTGCTGAATACTACCTGGTGACATGGTGTTTTACTGGCTTTTGTGAAATTGTGTATCTGTTCTGTGTGTTTATATTACTCAGACTGTGATTTATTTTCATTACTACTGAGTTGGCGTACTCATAAAGACTCCCTGTGCCTCTGTGCACAGATCCAGGTACTAGTTCGCAGCAGTAGCTGACGCAGTTGATAGCAGCATTTCACGGGATTTCGAGGTAGCTGTCCAGCGTCCACAGCTTCTCCATTTCCCTTCCTTATTTAGTCTTAGCATTTGATTCAGAGACATATATTATAGTTTTAGCAGAGTTAGTTTATTTATTCTTAGATGCTCATGACTATTGACTCCAGTTCTTGGGAGGTTGTTTAGGTTAATATGGGAACGCTAATACTTTATTATATTAATTATGATGTGGTTGCATGCTTATTGTTAAATTGCGAATGGTCATAATTGAACAAAAGCGTAGTAATGTGATGGTTGGCTAGCCTAGTTCCACGATAGGCGCTATCACGTCCTGTTAAGATTTGGGTCGTGACAAGTTGGTATCAGAGCGCTAGGTAACATAGGACTCAACGGTCATGAGAAAGTTTAGTAGAGTCTTGCAGATCGGTACGAAGACGTCTGTACTTATCTTCGAGAGGCTGTAAAACTTTTAGGAAACACCTCTATTTTCTTGAACTCTTTCGTGCCAATCTATTGATTCTTGAAATCTAAACTTACGTTGTTTCATTCTCTCACAGATGGTGAGGACATGCAATACCGATCAGGGTGAATAGGCACCAGCAGAACCCACAAGGGGTCGAGGCCGTGGGAGAGGTAGGGGACCTGCTCAGGCAGCAGTCGGGGTAGTACCACAGGAATCCCCCTATCGTTCAGGATCAGGTTCCCGTCGATGGTGCTCCAGCGGAACAGGCTCAGGCACCGACAATGCCTATTGTTATTCCGGGTCTTCAGGAGACCCTAGCTCAGATATTGACGGTGTGTTACAGTTTAGCTCAGGCAGTTTCTTTGTCCACTACTGCCAATACAGCTCATACCGGGAGAGGCAATCAGACTCTAGCTGCCCGGACACCTGAGCAGGTTGTACGGGGTATTCAGGCACCAGGAGCAGCCCAGTTCAGCCGGTTGCTCCAGCTCAGGATTTTGTGGTCGCTGCTATGCCTGAGGATGAGCAGCGTAAGTTGGAGAGGTTCAGCAGACTTAAGCCTCCGACCTTCTGTGGCATAGAGGGTGAGGACGCCCAAGGTTTTCTTGATAAATGTTAGAAATGCTTCGTACTGCGGGTATTTTGGAGACCAGCAGAGTTTCATTTACTACTTATCAGTTTGTCGGTGCTGCATTTACTTGGTGGGAATCATTCGAGAGGCGTAGGCCGGTTGATTTAGCACCTCTCACCTGGCAGCAGTTCTCCACGATCGTTTTGGAGAAATATGTTCCTCAGTCCCACAGAGAGGAGCAGCGTAGGCAGTTTGAGCAGCTGCGCCAGGGAGAATTATCAGTCACCCAGTACGAGATGAGGTTTTTTGAGTTGGCTAGACATGCTTATGAGATTTTCCCTACTGACATGGAGAGGATTAGGAGGTTCGTAGATGGTCTTACTTATCAACTTCGGATCTTGATGACCAGAGAAAGAGTGTCTGGATGTACATTTGAGCAGTTTGTTGACATTGCTCGGGATATTGAGTCGGTTCGTATGCAGGATCGTGAGGAGAGAGAGGTTAAGAGGCCTTGGGGATCAGGTAATTTCAGTGGTGCTCCTCCTAGAGGGAAATTTCAGCCTAATAGAGGTTGTTCATTTAGACCTCCACAGTCAGTTCGCCCAACGTACAGTGGTGTATCGTCGGGGCAGGGTCCTCGTAACTCTCATCAGGGACGTTCATCTTTTAGTGCCCTTCCAGCTCAGAGCTCCGCCCGAGCATCATCATGTCAGTGTTCTTCTATGCATGGTTCGTCTTGTGGTTATCATGGTGGTAGGGGTTTTTGTCAGTTTTCATCTCCAGCTCCAGGTAATTGTTATGAGTGTGGAGAGTTAGGACATGAGTGGAGGCAGTGTCCCCGTCGTCCTAGTAATTCATCCCAGCAGAGAGTTCAGCCCTAGGCTTCAGCCCCAGTTATTTCACCACCTACCCAGGCCGCTAGGGGTGGTGGTTAGGCAGCTAGAGGCTGTTCTAGAGGAGGAGGTCGAGCAGGTGGAGGCCAGCCACATATTTATGCACTTTCGGCTAGGACTGATGCTATGGCTTCCAATGCGGTGATTATAGGTACTATTTCAGTTTGTCACAGTGATGCTTTGGCTTTATTTGACCCTGGTTCCACGTACTCTTATGTCTCATCCTATTTTGCTCATTTTCTGAATATGCCCCGTGAGTCTCTAGTTACTTCTATTCATGTTTCGACTCTGGTGGGTGATACTATTATTGTGGACCGTGTGTACGGTTGTGTCTTATATCTATTGGGGGTCTGGAGACCCAAGTGGACTTGATGTTACTGACTATGGTAGATTTTGATGTAATTCTAGGCATGGATTGGTATCCCCATGTCATGCTATTCTTGATTGTCACGCTAAGACCGTTACCTTAGCTATGCCCGGAGTTCTGAGAGTTGAGTGGAGGGGGTCTATAGAGCATGTGCCTAGCAGAGTGATTTCTTATTTAAAGGCCCAGTGTATGGTTGAGAAAGGGTGTGAATCGTATCTTGCGTTTGTGAGGGATGTTAGTAGTGAGACCCCATCTGTTGATTTTGTCCTGTAGTCCGTGATTTGTCGGATGTATTCCCTGCAGACCTGCCAGGCATGCCACATGACAGGGATATTGATTTTGGTATTGACCTGGTGCCAGATACTCATCCTATCTCTATTCCACCTTACCGTATGGCACCAGCAGAGTTGAAAGAATTAAAAGAGCAGCTTTAGGAACTCTTAGATAAGAGGTTCATTCGGCCTAGTGTATTGCCTTGGGGTGCGCTGGTGTTGTTTGTCAAAAAGAAGGATGGTTCGATGCGCATGTGTATTGACTATAGACAATTGAATAAGGTTACAGTGAAGAATCGTTATCCGTTGCCTCGTATTGATGACTTATTTGATCAGCTTCAGGGAGCTAAGGTATTCTCCAAGATTGACTTGAGGTCGGGGTATCATCAGTTGAAGATTCGTGATTCTGATATTTCGAAGACGACTTTCAATACCAGATACGATCATTATGAGTTTCTGGTTATGTCATTTGGGCTGACCAATGCCCCAGCAGCGTTCATGCAATTTATGAACAGCGTGTTTCAGCCCTATCTTGATACTTTCGTTATTGTATTCATTGATGACATCCTGGTTTATTCTCGTAGCCAGGAAGAGCAAGCTCATCACTTGAGAATCATGTTGCAGAGATTGAGGGAGGAGAAGTTTTATGCAAAATTCTCTAAGTGTGAGTTTTGGCTTGGTTCAGTAGCTTTCTTGGGGCACGTGGTGTCTAGTGAGGATATTCAGGTTGATCCGAAGAAGATTGAGGCGGTGTAGAGTTGGCCTAGACCGTCTTCAGCTATAGAGATTCGGAGTTTCCTCGGTCTGGCGGGTCACTACCATCGCTTTGTGGAAGGATTTTCTTCCATTGCTTCACCTCTGACCCAATTGACACAGAAAGGTGTTCTATTCTGATGGTCCGATGAATGTGAGGAGAGCTTTCAAAATCTCAAGTCGGAATTGATCACAACTCTGATATTAGTGTTTCCTACTGGTTCGGGTTCTTATACGGTCTATTGTGATGCTTCTAGAGTTGGCTTGGGAGCGGTGTTGATGCAGGACGGTAGGGTGATTTCTTACGCGTTGAGACAGTTGAAGGTGCACGAGAAGAATTACCCAGTGCACGATCTTGAGTTAGCTGCTATTGTTCATGCCTTAAAGATTTAGCGGCATTATTTGTATGGGGTACAGTGTGAGATTTACACCGATCATCGTAGTTTGCAGTATCTGATGAGGCAGAAGGACTTGAATTTGCGGCAGAGGAGATGATTGGAGCTTCTCAAGGACTATGACTTGACTATTTTGTACCATCCGGGGAAGGCCAATGTGGTGGCCGATGCCTTGAGTCGCAGAGCTGAGAGTTTGGGAAGTCTAGCTTATCTTTCAGCACCAGAGCGACCTTTAGCCCTTGATGTTCAGGCTTTAGCAGGTCAGTTAGTGAGGTTGGATTTTTCAGACCCTCCATGGGTGGTAGCTAGCATGGCTTCCCGGTCTTCTTTATTTGATCAGATTAAGGCACGGCAATATGATAACCGGCACTTATTAGTTCTTCAGGATAGAGTTCGTCGGGGTGATGACAGAGATCTGACTATTGGTGATGATGGATTTATGAGGATGCAGGGTCGCATTTGCGTGCCCAATGTAGCTGGTATTCGAGAGTTGATATTAGCAGAGTCTCACAGCTCGCGGTATTCTATTCATCTGGGTGCCGCGAAGATGTATCAGAATCTGAAACAGCAGTATTGGTGCAGACGGATGAAGAAAGATATTGTTGAGTATGTAGCATAGTGTCTCAACTGCCAGCAGGTCAAGTATTAGCACCAGAGACCAGGTGGTTTGCTTCAGAGGTTAGACATTCCGGAGTGGAAGTGGGAGCGAATTACAATGGACTTTGTAGTTGGGATTCAACGGGTTTCGAAGGGTTTTGATGCTATTTGGGTCATTGTTGATAGATTGACCAAGTCCGCGCATTTCATTCCTGTCAGTACTACTTATACTTCAGAGCGGGTAGCTAGTATTTACATTAAGGAGATTGTCCGGTTGCATGGAGTTCTGGTTTCTATCATTTCTGACAGAGGTACTCAGTTCACATCTCAGTTTTGGAGGGTCGTACAGAAAGGTATGGGTGCTGATGTAGAGTTGAGCACTGCATTTCTCCCTCAGACCGACAGGCAGTCAGAACGGACTATTCATATATTGGAGCATATGTTACGGGCTTGTGTGATTGATTTTGGTGGTTCATGGGATCAGTTTCTTCCATTAGCGGAGTTTGCATATAATAACAACTATCAGTCCAGTATTCAGATTGCCCTGTATGAGGCTTTGTATGGTAGGAGGTGTAGATCTCCAGTTGGGTGGTTCGAGCCTGGTGAGGTTAAGTTATTAGGCACAGACTTGATTCAGGATGTGTTGGAGAAGGTGAAGTTGATTCAGGAGCGACTTCGCACGCCGCAGTCTAGGCAGAAGAGTCATGCGGACCGGAAGGTTTGGGATGTGTCATTTATGGAAGGTGATAAGGTACTGCTGAAAGTATCACCCATGAAGGGTGTTATGAGGTTCGGAAATAGAGGAAAGCTGAGTCCACGGTTTATTGGTCCTTTCGTGGTACTTCAGAAGGTTGGAGAGGTGGCTTATAGACTTGCTTTGCCACCCAGCTTGTCGAGTGTTCATCCGGTGTTTCATGTGTCGATGCTCAGGAAATATGTTGGTGACCCGTCTCATGTGTTAGACTTCAGCACAGTTCAGCTCGAGGGTAATATGTCATATGAGGTTGAGCAGTAGCTATTTTAGCTCGCGAGGTCAGAAAGTTAAGGTCGAAGGATATAACATCAGTGAAGGTGCAGTTGAGAGGTCAGCCAGTAGAGGAGGCTACTTGGGATACCAAACGGGATATGCAGAGCAAGTATCCACACTTGTTTCAAACTCCAGGTATGTTTCTAGACTCGTTCGAGGACGAACGTTTGTTTAAGAGGGGGAGAATCTAACGAACCGGTCCGTCGTTACATAAAAACCTGCATTATAATTGTTGTTATTGACTTGTTATAGATTGGTTATACTATATTTGATGTATTAGAGTTGATAGGCTTGAAATCGAATGGTTGTAGTGAGAGTTCAGTCAATTAGCCTTTAAAAATAACCTTACAATGGAAAAAGTCAACTGAGAGTTGACTTATTGGTAAACGACCTCAAAATGCGAATTTTATGGCTCGGGTAGCTTCGTTAGGTAATTTGGGACTTAGGAGTATGTTTAGAATAATTTTTTGATGTCCGGTGTAGTATTAGGCTTGAATTGGCGAAAGTTAGTTTTTTGGCGATTTCCGATTGGCAGTGAAAAATAGGCTATCGGGGTTGGAATGGAACTCCGACAGTTGGAACAGGTTCTTAATGTCATTTTGGATATGTATGCCAAATTTGAGGTCAATCGGAGTTGATTTGGATAGTTTCGTCATCGTTGGTAAATTTTAGAAATATCAAAGTTCTTAGGCTTGAATCCGGTGTGATTTTGGTGTTTTGATGTTAGTTTTGGTGTTCCGGGGGTGCAACTAAGTTTGAATGATCATGTGAGACGTGTTAGTAGGTTTGGTTGGGGTCCCTAAGGGCTCGGGATTGATTTCGGGTGGTTAACGAGCATTTTTGGCCTTAGGAAATCTGCTATTTTGCTGGTGTAAGTGCAGCAAAATAATGTTCACTGCGATCACGAGGAACGGTCCGCGATCGCGTAGAGTAACCTGGAGCCCAGTCATATTTGTGCATCGCAATCGTGGAATTCTGGTCGCGATCGCGTGAGGTGAGGAACTTATGCAGCGCGATCGCGTAGGACCAGTCCGCGATCACGTAGAGTTAGCCAGGCGCGTGGGGAGCGGGGTCAGTTGTTCTTCGCGATCGCATGAGCCGGACTACGACCGCGTAGGTTGAAGTTCTATTGAACCGTGATCGCGTGGGTTTTTATTGCGATCGCGGAGAGTATTTTTGGGCAGCAGAAGAATGGTGAATCGCGATGTGGATCCCGCGATCGCGATGAATAATTACCTGGGCAGTTAAATTAAAACCCTTCTGCGACCACAACCTATTTTAACACCATTTTGAAACGGGAAGAAGCTTTTGAAGCGATTTTGAAGAGGGAAAATCAGCGTTCTTCATAGAGGTAAGTATTTTGGTCATTAAAACTCGATTATAGGTGATTAAGGAGCATAATCACATTGTTTAATTCATGAAAATCAGTAGAAAAAGTTGGGGTTAGGGATTGAGATTATGAGACCTTTAGGGGTCGATTTGAGGGGTAAAACGAACTCCGATTTTAGCGTTCTTTATATGTACGGACTCGTGAGATGATGAAGAACATTTTGGTATAAAACTTTCTGAGTTTCGGGACGTGGGACCGGGGGTCGAGTTTTGACCGGTTTCGGATTTTTGAGCTAAATTTGATATCTTTCAATTGGAATTCATTGCTTAAGCACATATTGATGATACAACTATGAACTTGGTCGATTTGGAGCCTTCGGAGGTTGATTCGCGAGGCAAGCGTGTCGTGGAATAGTTCCGGGCTAGTTTTGAGGTAAGTAATGTCTTTAAATCCTGTCCTGAGGGTATGAAACCCCAGACTATGCACCCTTTCATGGGTTTTGAAATGAAAAGGTGGAAACTTTGGAAACATCTTTCCTATTTAGTCTACTATTGAGTTGCGAAACCGATTTCTAAGCCTATGCTTAAATTAGTATTATTTTATTATGATATGAATTGGGCTGTAAGTCGTGTTTGGGGCCTAGTGACGACTTGTTTACCCTTTGAGGGTTGTGTTTACTATATTTTCCTCATTGATATGTTATGATTTTTCACTCAGTCTTTTCAGTGAAATTGTTTTGACACTCAAAGTATTTTGATACTACTTCTTGAAAATGAAACATTGTTTTTGGGTCGAGAACCCGGTATATTATGGCCTGAAGGGAAAATTGAGAGTGTCTGACTGAGTGAGGTTGTTGGCCTTTATTGTGAGGATGTTATGATATGAGTGAGGCTGCTGGCCTATATTGTGAGGATGATATCATATGAGTGAGGTTGCGGGCCTATATTATGTGTGATTTATGCCA
Organism: Nicotiana undulata; assembly: GCA_005239495.1. NCBI lineage: Eukaryota > Viridiplantae > Streptophyta > Magnoliopsida > Solanales > Solanaceae > Nicotiana > Nicotiana undulata. The sequence continues at coordinate 34,236 of MDKH01235780.1, read as the reverse complement.
TGTTGTGGCTTATTATAGCGCTTGGGATGTAGGAGCCCCTCCGGAGTGTGTAACACACCCCCAGCGAGCATCGGTACTTATTGAGTGATGCCCGCGGGGCTTGTAATGAGTGATGGTGAGGATGCCTAATGGGTAGAGTGATTGTGAGGTTGCCAGATGGGCAGAGTGATTGTGAGGTTGCCTGATGGGCGGAGTGATTGTGAGGTTGCCTGATGGGTGGAGTGATTGTGAGGTTGCCTGATGGGAAGAGTGATTGTGAAGTTGCTTGATGGGCTGATACTGAAAGAAATTGTTACGAGAAATTATTATAGACCGAGGGGCAGTTTATGAAGATTTTTCATGAGTTTTCAAACTATGAATTACTTCGTTTTCAACCTGGTTTTACTGAGAATTTTACTAAGATATACTGATATTACACTTGGTTCAAAGGGTTTCTGGAAACTGATTTCGAACTTATGTATTTGCTGAATACTACCTGGTGACTTGGTGTTTTACTGGCTTTTGTGAAATTGTGTATTTTTTCTGTGTGTTTATATTACTCAGACTGTGATTTATTTTTATTACTACTGAGTTGGCGTACTCATAAAGACTCCATGTGCCTTTTTGCACAGATCCAGGTACTAGCTCGCAGCAGTAGCTGACGCATGTTCGATAGCAGTATTTCACGGGATTTCGAGGTAGCTGCCCAGCGTCCACAGCTTCTCCATTTCCCTTCCTTATTTAGTTTTAGCATTTGATTCAGAGACATATATTATGGTTTTAGCAGAGTTAGATTTATTTATTCTTAGATGCTCATGACTATTGACTCCAATTCTTGGGAGGTTGTTTAGGCTAATATGAGAACGCTAAGACATTAATTTCATTATTTATGCTATGTTTTCAAGCTTATTGTTAAATTTTGAACGGTCATAATTGAACAAAAGCGTAGTAATGTGATGGTTGGCTAGCCTAGTTCCACGATAGGCGCCATCACGGCCTGTTAGGATTTGGGTCGTGACAATCGGATTCCGGCAGCTGGCCGGAGTTTGGCCATACTCCGGGTGAGGTTGAAATTGAATCAAACCCACATGAATCACCTTCTCTTGTGGAGAGCAAGTGACTCACGTAAGTCTGAGCCAATGATTTTCTCTCATATGACGGGGGGAGGGATAGGGGGTGAATGTAACGACCCGATCGGTCATTTTGAGCTATAGTGCATCATTCAGTGATTTGAGGCCATGAGCAGCTTCATTTCAGATATTATGACTTGTAGGTGTGGTCAAAACTGAATTTCGGAAAGTTCGGAGTCAATTTGGAAAGAAAATTCCTATTTCGCAAACCCTAAGTTGGAAGAATTGACTAAAATTGGAGTTTTGAGTAAACAACCTCGGAATCAGGATTTGAAGGTTCCATCAGGTTCGTATGATGATTTCAGACTTTGGCATATGCTCGGATCGGGTTGTGCATAACCCGGGAGCGTTTCGGCGTATATTGTGGATATTAGCATTTTAGAAGAAATTTCATAAGTTCGGGTTGAAGTGCATTTTAGTGATATTCATGCCCGTTTGGGATTCCGAGTCTGGGAATAGCTCTGTAGGATGATTCTGGAGTTGGGAGCACGATTGGAAGTGAATTCGGATGTCCGTAGGTTATTTTGAAGTCATTTGGCTAAAGATAGAAATTTGAAGGTTTTTTTAAGGAATCCGACCGAAAGTGGAAATTTTGATATCGGAGTCGGAATGTGATTCCGGAAGTTGAATCAGGTTCTTAATGTCGAATGTGACGTGTGTGCAAAATTTGAGGTCAATCGGACGTGATTTGATAGGTTTCGGGATCGAATGTAGAAGTTTCAAGTTCTAAAGTTCATTAAGCTTGAATTGGGGAGTGATTCATGATTTCAACGTTGTTTGATGTGATTTGAGGCCTTGAGCGAGTTCGTATCATGTTTTGGGAAATATTGGTATAATTGGTTAAGGTTTCGAGTGCCTCGGGTGGATTTCGGACAAACGAGCTGCTGATTTTCTGCTGCAACAACTGGGTTTGGACAGCAATTGGTGCGATCGTTGAGTCGACATTGGAAGCGTATATATCCAAATCTATAAGGAATATGAAAATTTGTAAAACATAAAAGTTGTAGCCCTTTTATTCTAGTTTCCATAAAGTTAAACCATTCATTATTTGGACACTTGATCAGAAATTTATGATCGATTGATGATGGCTGGTGAAGCAGTTTCGACAGTATTTACTGACGCATGGAGCTGATTTTGGAAGCTCATATCTCTGAATATATAACGAGTTATATGGTTTACATCCCATCAAATGAAAGATCTTCTAGTCTAGTGTCTAAATCATCAAACCGTTTGTCATTTGGATATTTCTACAAGGAGTTATGGTCGTTTCAATAGAAGGTGTACAACAGGGGGAAATTGTAATAGGATGTACAACCTGCACATCGCAAGGTACAACACGGTGAAGCACCTAGGCAGATTGTTTTAAAAACGAGTTTTGGCCAATTTCTCTCATTTTTCATTTGGTGTGACGATTTTTTGGAGCTTCAATGGAGGAGTTTCATCAAAGCAACTCTAGGTAAGTTATTTCTTCCCATCTTTGAGCTAAAACACTTGGGTTATACATAGATTAGACATGAAATTGGTGGGAATTTGGGATTTTTTAACAAAGACCTAGAATGTGTATTTTTAGATTTTGCCCACGAATTTGAGCATGAAATTAAGAATAAATTACATATTGGAGTTAGTAAAGTCATAGGTAATCCTTATCTTCGAAATATTTGGGAATCCGGGCACGTGGGCCTGAGGGCAATTTTGTCAATTCTTCGAGCGGAGTTGGAATTTTTTTATAAATTGACTTGGTACAAGTATTATATTATATTTTCATTGGTTTGATCGTTATTTGACCAGTTTTGGGGAGTTGTGCATTAATTGGAGTCGTTAGAAGGGCTTGGAGGCCGGTTATGAATCTTCGGAGCGAGGTAAGTCTCCTTTCTAACTTTGTGAGGGGGAATTTTCCCCATAGGTGAACTAATTGAATGAGTGATACTATTTGCGAGGGATACGTACGTACGAGGTGACCGGAGTCCGTGCGTAGCTACTATTATGCTTGTGTCTGGGTAGTCTAGAACCACTAGCATGCCTTATTTGTTGTACTTGTGATCTTGTCAACGATATTAGACTGTTAATATTATCGAATTAGTAATTGAATACCTAAGAAGGTTAGAGCTTACTTTTCTTAATCATTTAGAAAGAGAATTGGTTCTTCCTTGCATAACTGTGTTCCTGATAAAATTGTAATATTTAAAACCTTATCAAATTTGGCAAATGAAATTCCATAAATGATTTAAATACTATCTTCATGTTCATTTAAAGAGAATTTTATCACTTTCTTGAGAAACTGTTTTCTTGATAAAATGTGAATTTATTGTGTGAATATGTGTATCTATGAGTACCTGAGTCGCATGTATGATTCGCGAGCAGGATAACTCTATTATTTTTTATATGACCGCGCCGCATGATCGATTCGCGAGCGTGGGTAGTAGATGCATCTATTGTTCGAGTCGTTTGACCCTTCGGCACTGCACATTTTAATATTGCTGGTCTGCGCCGTTCGACCCTCGGCCTTTCTTGCGCATGATAATTGTTGCATACTTTTATGTGATTTATACATGTTTACTAGCCTGAAAATTATAAATTGTCGACTGAAATGACGAATATTTAAATTCTTAAATGTAAGGAAGTTGTTGTTTCTTATCACTACGTATTCAATTTCCCATGATATTCATGCCTAGTGTCTCCCTTTATTTTTATTAAATTGACCTCTAGCAAATGTCAAATTCGACCTCTCGTCACTACCTCTTTGAGGTTAGGCGGGATACTTACTGAGTACACGTTGTTTTCGTATTCATGCTACACTTGTTGTGCATTTTTATTGCACATGTACATTAATAGATAGTGGCCCTGCTTGACACAGTGATGTGGCTGGCTTGGAGACTTAGATGAGATGCACCATCAAAAGACGACCCGCAGCCGACAGAGTCTCCCTCAGTGTATTGTAATTTGTTTTTAAATTTCTTTTCCAATTTGTATGTCGGACAAGCATTGTAGTATCTGTATAATTCTTAGAAAAGTTGCTCATGCACTTGTGACACCGGGTTCTGGGATGTATTTCATTAAACATGGATTAGTAAACTATCGTATTTTCTTAACGGATTTTTATTCAATTATTATGTAATAAAGTGAAGGGTAATGATTTCAAGTATTATAATAAAGGTTTCATTAATTTTTAAGTGTTGGCTTGTCTGAACGTGGGGTCCGGCGCCATCACGACCCTTATGGATTTTGGGTCGTGACAACGTTAGGTTTCACGAGTCATGAGAAAGTCTAGTAGAGTCTTGCAGATCGGTACGGAGACGTCTGTACTTATCTTCGAGAGACTACAAGGCTGTGAGGAGTACTTCCCTTCTTGATTCCTCATCGTGCGATTTGATTACTTTGAGGTTTATGCCTACATTTTTTCTTACTCAATCTTACGCGTCGCGAAGTTCTTGCTATAAATCGGGAATTGAGGAATTGTAATGTTACCTCAGATGGGGTGCGTGATGTTTCTCCATGCAAAGTTGATTGGGGCTATTGTCGTTGCTCTGTGGAAGGATATTATGTTGTTCAGCTCAGTAGCTATGTTTCTGAGAGCTTTGAGACTATTCTCAGGTCGTTATGATGCTTATGATGTGTCACCACACGGTATTGGCGTAGTGATGGGAAGCTTGCCCATATGTCAGGGCAATGAATGACTTGAAAAGGGGGTATTCTCAGGGCGTGATTTTGAGATTTCAGTATTTTAGTTCCGGCGGAGGAAGGGAGATTGGACTATGAATGTTCAAGTTTGGGTGACAAAGTAGTAAGACTTGGTGTTTTCAAGTGAGGTGGAGTATTCACATGTGATGTGATATCGTCGTCTTTGATCAAATAGAATGTGTTAAGTTTGCCGGTGCTATAGTTTCTTCGGTTGCATGGGGTCAGAGTATTGTGAAGAAGTATTGAAGAAGCGGCTGTTAGAGATCGTGGTGTGCGGTGGTTCAGTATTGAATAAGTATTTCTAATGAATGCGGCTCGAGAAAGATGATCTTCGGGAAGGCCTAAGGTTGTGGTGATCTGCTGGTCTAAGTGCTACAAAGAATGATATTGAATTGAGGCAACAACTCGGCAGCATACGATGAAGGAAGATATGTGAGAAGTGCTAGGCAGTGGTTCCATTTCTAGGAGGCCAGGTGTAAGAAACGGAAGTCGAGCAGTCACGTAGAGGGGGAGTTTGACCAAAGTGAGAGAGCGGCAACATAGTGCTGAATTAGAAGATATTGTAGCGCATTTAGTAGATGTCCATGATGAGCAGACGGACTGGTAAAGTTGGTGAATGAGAACAGGCTTAGGATGGGGTATTGATGTTGTAGAGATTGTGAAGTATAGCATCGTTGGAAGGTGTTAGATGTAATTTCCATAGGTGGGTTATCTCCTATGAGCAGGGTAGCGGTCGTGCGGTTGGCAAGTTTCTGCGAGGATTCTAGTGGCTATTCTGTAGGGGGCCGAATATGTGAATAATGCTAGAGAATTTGAGTATTCATGGAATGCTAACAAGAGTATTTAGAAGGATTTGATGGGTTGGTGGAGCAAGATCATGTCAGCAATGAAGAAAAAAAATTGGTGGGGTCCAGAGTGGTGCAAGGAGTAGCTTCAGGCTAAGTGGGAGAGTCCTACCGCCTGCAATTGGGTTTCAGGATTATCTTCTCATGGGGTTGCAGAATATCGACGTATTGGCAAGTTATTACAGCTAGGGGAAAGGAGTAAAATGGTAATTGCGCATGGGATTTGGCGAATGTGTGCAAAAGTTGGCCCTATTGAACCAAGGCTAGGCTTTGGAAGATTCAGAATTCATGCTTAATGCATTGGCGAGTTATAAGGATAGTGACTCAGTCACGTGCTTTATTGAGAGGGTGTTCATGTGCTAGAAGAGCCTTGGAGTTGATTGTATTCAGGGCCAAGTCAGAGTGGGTGACTCTCAATAGTGGACCTAATGAATTCGAAGGTTAAGGATGTGGTGCTTAAGGGTTTCATGTCCGCAGTATGGCTCAAAGTCGAGCCTTGCAACAAATTGCGATAGGAGGCCCGAAATGTTCCATGATGTTTTTGGTTCGCAGTGTAGTATTGGAGGGATGAGAATAATAAACCCCAGACTTGGAGAAGGATTATCAGGATGGGTATGTCAGTCGAAGATGTGAATGCGCACTAGGTGGGTGTGAGACGGTTTGTGGGATTTAGACAGCATGGTCTCGTGAATCAAGGCCACTCGGTATGAGTGAGGATTGAGCTTGTCATGTGTTGAAGGAGTTACTATTATTTCTGAGGCAATTAAGGATGATTAAAAGAAAATAGATTGATTAGCCACGGTTGAAATGGCACATGCGGCAGTGATCAGTTTCTTCAGTGTGATTAAGTTAGGCAAGTAGTTTGTGCCGGTGTGTGCGAGGCCTGTCAGCTGTCGTAATACACTTTATTTGGAAGCATTCAAGTATTATGGCTTGTCAGTTATAGGCATATCCCGGAAGGTTATGGTGGTATAGATTACTCTTTGAGGATTTCCTGTTTTGTGATGATGAGAGTTCACTCGTGTGTTGGTATGGTTCTCTTAAATTGAGGTGAGTAAAAGGTTTCTATAGGATGAAGTGTCAACCCTATTAGTAGTTCAGGAGTTATGATGGAATTCTTTGTGTCAGTTGCAGTAAGCAGTATGGAATTGGAAGTAAGGATCAAGATTGTGGTTCGGTGTTAATGAGGATGTCATGAGCTCGGATGAGCAAGAAAAAGGGATATGAATGTTTAGAGTAAGCTGGTGTTATCTTCAGTGTCACCTGAGATTGGTGTTTGGTGAAGGAGACTTGCACCCGGGTTATGGGTTCTTGATTTGTTTTACAACATTAGTGTGGTCGGTGGTATGGATGTGCATACTTGTTACCTTGTGTGGAAGGACGTGGGAGCATGACCACGGGAAGATTGTACAAGTGTGACTTGTAGTCACCTGACTGATATAAGAATTAGACCAAATATAAGGAAGTGCAATGTTGCTTATTTGAGAATTTATGCCTGGAAGGCGTTCAGTTCATTTCGTTGTGGATTATGGGGTGGTTGTCCCGGCTATAATGGGTGTTCTTGCGCGTTAAGAGAAAAGTGAGTTATTATGGATCCAGGCAAGACTATCAGCCTAGTTCAGTGAGAGCAGAATCGGCATGATGTTTGTGAATGGATTTAAATAATATTATGGGCCCCATGGGAGTCAGATGTGTTCATTTCGGTATAACGCTTCTCAAGGGGGGATATTGGCATATCATATGTTGTTCCGTCTTCGTCCAATCCATGTAATATAATAATTATGCTGGGTGAGTTGTGAGACGTCTTGATAAATCCCTATGTGTTAAGTCTCCGTGTAGTGATGATGTTATGTGAGCAAGAGAGCTCTTGAGATTCAGAGTATATATATCGCACCTCAGTTGTGCTTAAGTCTTGTAGTATATGGCTCTATCAGTCTGCCCAGGATGGTATTATGCACTTAGCGTGCTTGTGATCGATATTCAGTATTTTGTGGTAATGAGCAATCTAGCTCGGTGTGTATCTTCTTATGTAAATTTCATGTGTGGATTGGGTGGCACGCCGCCACGGGTATGTTATTTGGATCGAGTTGCACTCTGCAACAGTGTGATGTCGAGTAAGGTTCCTATGTTTATTTTTCTTATGTTTTGCTTCCTATTTTCTAAGGAAAGTTAATACTAGTTGTGTGGGTTGAGTAGTCCCTTCCTGAGTCATTTCTTTATGTCTCATGTTCGAGTTGTGGCCTGATGGCGCATTGTGGAATTGTGTGAGACTGTTGGTCATGTCTGGGATGATTTGTTGTCTGAGCAGTTCATACTGGGTGAGACAAGATTTATGGATCAGGGATCGGTGCGATAAGATTATGTGAAGTATATGACAGGATAATTACCAGTATTTGGTTAGTAATGAGGTGATGAATTTAGTCAAAAAAGAGAGATTCAATATTTGGTTAACTCTGCAATTGGTTAGAAATTTCCACACATCTCTTCCGTTGTGGTGGTATCGTCAGCATTATAGCAGGATGTATATATATATATTAGAAGATGCATTTGGGAGCATCAGATTCTTGGAATTTTGGCTATTAAGGTTCAGGAATGTCATTGTGGTTAGATGGTGAATTATGCGGTGCATGGTGCTAATTCAGCAAAGGTACGCAGTCATGTTCTGGTACCTCGTGTGGTAGTTTATACAATGTTTATATATTGGAAAGAAGCATGTCAGAGAATTTCAGGTGTAGGGACTGGGTTCTGAGATTATTGTATGGGTAAAACAGGATATCTTCATATTTGATCAAGCTAATGTGCTCAATTGGGATGTGGTAGCAAGGGCAGGTGCACGAGGTGTTAAACAGTGATTTTAGATAACTCCAGAGCAGTTCTTAGCACGTTCGAGGTCAAACATATGTTTAAGTGGGAAAGAATGTAACGACCCGATCGGTCGTTTTGAACTCTAGAGCGTCGTTCAGTGGGTTGAGGCCATGAGCAGCTTCATTTCAGATATTATGACTTGTAAGTGTGGTCGGAACTGAATTTCGGGAAGTTCGGAGTCAATTTGGAAAGAAACATCATATTTCGAATACCCTAAGTTGGAAGAATTGACTAAGATTGGAATTTTGAGTAAACGACCTTAGAATTATGATTGGAAGGTTCCATCAGGTTTGTATGATGATTTCGTACTTGGGCGTATGCTCAGATCGGGTTCTGGATAACCCGGGAGCGTTTCGGCGTATATTATGGAAGTTGGCATTTTAGAAGAAATTTCATAAGTCTGGGTTGAAGTGCATTTCAGTGATATTGATTCCCGTTTGGGATTCCGAGTCTGGGAATAGATCCATAGGGTGATTCTGGAGTTGGGAGCGCGATCGAAAGTGGATTCGGATGTCCGTAGGTTATTTTGAAGTAATTTGGCTAAAGATAGAAATTTGAAGATGTTTTTTAGGAATCCGACCGTTGGAAATTTTGATATCGAGGTTGGAATGTGATTCCGGAAGTTAGAGCAGGTCCGTAATGTCGAATGTGACGTGTGTGTAAAATTTGAGGTTAATCGGACGTGATTTGATAGGTTTCAAGATCGAATGTAGAAGTTTCGAGTTCTAAAGTTCATTCAGCTTGAATTGGGGTGCGAATTCATAATTTCGATGTTGTTTAATGTGATTTGAAACCTCGAGCGAGTTCGTTTCATGTTTTGGGACATGTTGGTATAATTGGTTAAGGTCCCGAGGGCCTCGGGTGGATTTCGGACAAAGGAGCTGCTGATTATTTGCTGCAACAGCTGGTTTTGGACAGCAATTGGTGTGATCGCAGAGTCGAATTTGAAAGCGTATATATCCAAATCTATAAGGAATCTGAAAATTTGCAAAACAGAAAAGTTGTAACCCTTGCTCTCTAGTTTTCATAAAGTTAAACCATTCATGATTTGGACATTTGATCAGAAAGTTATGATCGATTGATGATGGTTGGTGAAGCAGTTTCGATAGAATTTACTAATACAAGGAGCCAACTTTGGAAGCTCATATCTCTGAATATATAAAAGGGTTATATGGTGTACAGCCTATCAAATGAAAGATCTTCAAGTCTAGTTTCTAAATCAGCAAACTGTTTGTCATTTAGATATTTCTACAAGGAGTTATAGGCATTTCAATAGAAGGTGTACAGCAAGGGGAAATTATAATAGGATGTACAACCTGCACAGCGCAAGGTACAACACGGTGAAGCACCTAGGCAGATTGTTTTAAAAACGAGTTTTGGCCAATTTCTCTCATTTTTTCATTTGGTGTGACGATTTTTGGGATCTTCAATGGAGGATTTTCATCAAAGCAACTCTGGGTAAGTGATTTCTTCCCATCTATGAGCTAAAACACTTGGGTTATACATAGATTAGACATGAAATTGGTGGGAAGTTGGGATTTTTGAACAAAGACCTAGAATGTGTATTTTTGTATTTTGCCCACGAATTTGAGCATGAAATTAAGAATAAATTACATATTGGAGTTAATAAAGTCATGGGTAATCCTTATCTTTGAAAAAATTAGGGAATTCGGGCGCATGGGCCCGAGGGCAATTTTGTTAATTCTTCTAGCGGAGTTGGGAATTTATGTAAATTGACTTGGTACAAGTATTAGAGTATATTTTCATTGGTTTTCTTGTTATTTGACTAATTTTGGGGAGTTGTGCATCAATTGGAGTCATCGGAAGGGCTTGGATGCCGGTTATGAATCTTCGGAGCGAGGTAAGTCTCCTTTCTAACTTTGTGAGGGGGAATTGTTCCCATAGGTGAACTAATTGAATGAGTGTTACTATTTACAGGGGGTGCGTACGTACGAGGTGACCGGAGTCCGTGCGTAGCTACTATTATGCTTGTGTCTGGGTTGTCTAGGACCCACTAGCATGCCTTATGTGTTGTACTTGTGATCTATTCAACGATATTAGACTGATAATATTATCGAATTAGTAATTGAATACCTAAGAAGTTTAGAGCTTAATTTTCTTAATCATTTAGAAATAGAATTGATTCTTCCTTGCATAATTGTGTTCCTGATAAAATTGTAATATTTAAAACCTTATCAAATTTGGCAAATGAAATTCCAGAAATGATTTAAATACTATCTTCATGTTCATTTAAAGAGAATTTTATCACTTCCTTGAGAAACTATTTTCTTGATAAAAATGTGGATTTATTGTGTGAATATGTGTATCTATGAGTACCTGAGTCGCATGTATGATTCGCGAGCAGGAAAACTCTATTATTTATATATGACCGCGTCGCATGATCGATTCGTGAGCGAGGAAAATAGATGCATCTATGGTTCGAGCTATTTGACCCTTCGACAGTGCACGTTTTAATATTGCTGGTCCGCATCGTTCGACCCTCAACATTTCTTGCGCATGATAAATGTTGCGTACTTTTATGTGATTTATACATGTTTACTGGCTTGAAAATTATAAATTGTCGACTGAAATGACGAATATTTAAATTCTTAATTGTGAAGGAAGTTGTTGTTCTTATCACTACGTATTCAATTGCCCATGATATTCATGCTTAGTGTCTCCCTTTATTTTTATTAAATTGACCTCTAGCAAGTGTCAAATTCGACCTCTCGTCACTACCTCTCTGAGGTTAAGCGGGATACTTACTGAGTACACGTTGTTCTCGTACTTATGCTACACTTGTTGTGCATTTTTATTGCACAGGTACATTCACAGATAGTGGCCCTGCTTGACGCAGTGATGTGGCTGGCTTGGAGACTTAGACGAGCTGCACCATCCGGAGACGACCCGCAGCCGACAGAGTCTCCCTCAGATGTATTGTACTTTGTTTCTAAATTTCTTGTCCAATTTGTATGTCGGGCAAGCATTGTAGTATTTGTATAATTATTAGAAAATTTGCTCATGCACTTGTGACACCGAGTTCTGGGATGTATTTCACTAAAAATGGATTATTAAATTATCGCATTTCCTTAACGAATTTTTATTCAACTATTATGTAATAAAGTGAAGGGTAATGTCACGACCCAATTTCGGAGTCGTGATGGCGCCAGTCGCGAAACCAGGCCAGCCACCTATTGTAACTAATCCTGAACCGTTTATTAGGAAAATTACCATTTTTCAACTGCCTGAAGTTAAATATAATAAAGATCTGTAGTTAAAAAAAACTTATGAAACCCAAAACCCAAAATCTACAACTCCCGGATCCGGTGTCACATAATCATGAGCTACTAATATATAAATATGACTAAAAGAAGGGAAAGTATCCAGCATAGTCTAAAAGTAAATGCAACAGGTAGAAAAGAAGAGAAGACGAGATCAAGATCGCCAGCTGCTACCTCGTCAACTCTGATGAACTGCTGCAAATCACAGACCAGAATTGAGTCTCGATGTACCTGGATCTGCACACAAGGTGCAGGATATAACGTGAGTACACCAACTCAGTAAGTAACGAAAACAACCTATGGGCTGAGAGGTAGTGACAGACTAAACCTCCGATAATTTGAACAACAACATATAGTTTGAACATGACAGTAATATAGTAAAAAGTAAGCGAAATGCACCGAGTTATGTCTGTAAGCCTGCATACGTTCGTGTAAAATCAGAAATGCTATGTATACAATATCCAAACTCTCATAAGGAAGTCCACTCAATACTCGAATTGGCCATCAGGCCCATGAAAAATCCATCCCTGAATATGGATAAACACAGTGACATAGTCACTCAGTACTGAGGAAAAAGGCTAATCCATCCCCACGGAGAAGATCCATCTCTGGAACAAGACACCACGGAGAAGATCCATCTACGGAACATATCATTCGGACAAGATCCGTGTCCAGGGAAACTCCATCCCTCAATATTTGTGCGCTCAGTGGGGGTGTAAAGACTCCGGAGGGGCTCTTATAAGCCCAAGCGCTATATCAAGCCAATGAAGGCATGACGCAAGGATCGCTGCGGTGTGCAGCCCGATCTCATAACTGTCTCGAAGTCCGACTCTAGGCCTCACTCAGTCAATACTTTCCAATCTCACTCCCCATGCTCTCAAATATATATCTATAATTCAGCCCAAACAATGATAATATGAAAATAACTAACAATTTTTTAAACTAAGGCATGAGAATATAGGCTACAACAGGACTGAGTGCATAATAGTGAATAACCACAAATAGAGACAGCAAAAATCGACCATTTCGGTCTAGTGGCGTGAAGCCGTAGCATTTACACTTATCATGATTTCTATTATGTTCAAGGAAGTCTCTACCTTCACAGTACCAATATCAGTATGAAACAACCCTTAGACAGTGTCATGGGATGAGCCAAGCCACAAACATTTGGTGAATGCCCGCATTCCCGCCACTTGGCAAGTGTGTTACCTTAATTAACATCAATTATCAGATAATTTGGGGTTTCAAACCCTCAGTTACAAGGTTGAAGACATTACTTACCTCAAACCCGGATAAAACACTACTCCGCAGTTCCCTTGCCTCGATATTCGGCCTCCGAGTGCTCGAAATCTACCAACAATCAGACGTATATCATTATAATATGCTAAGAAATGAATCCCAATCAAAGTTTATCAAGAATACTCAAAAATCCCAAAATTGGTCAAACCCGACCCCCGGTCCCATGTCTCGAAACTCGATAAAATTTATACCACAAGAATCCTCGTCCTCCCACGAGTCTCTACATACCAAGAACACTGAAATCGGAGTCCAAATGACCCCTCAAATCCCCATTTTAAAGCCTCTTAATCCCAAGCCCTAATTACCCAATTTGCACTAATGTTTCCCAATTTTCCACCATAACTCCGACCTTTAATCACATATAAACGAGTTTAGAGTCCAAGAACCTTACCTTAATGAAGAACTATCGAATCCCCTCTTCAAAATCCCTTCAAAAGTTTCAAAACCCGGATGAAATATTGAGAAAGATGGCTAAAATTCGCGAAGGATGGTTTTTATACTTTCTGTCCAGGGATCTCGCACCTGCGACCACTTACTCGCACCTGCGGCTTCACAGGTGCGATCCTCCTTCCGCACCTGCGATCTCCCCTGGAACCTCCCAAATTCGTACCTGCGATCCATCTTCCGCGCCTGCGACCTCGTAGGTGCGACAAATTCCTCGCACCTGTGGACCACTCCCCACTCAGCCAAATCTCGCACATGCGGAGCCCAGTCCGCTCCTACAGAACTGCACCTGCGGCTACCTTTCCACAAGTGCGAAAACACCAGCAACAGCAACTTGCAGAATCACCAAAGTCACTCCAAACTTCCCGTTGACCACCCAAAACCATCTCGAGCCCCTCGGGACCCCAAACAAATGTACCAACGCATCAAATATGATTATTAAAACTTAGTCGATCCTTCGAAACATCAACCATAACATCAAAACCCCAAAAACACATCGAATCCAAGCCTATGAACTTTGAATTTTCTAAATTCCACCAACGATGCCGAAACTACCCAAAACAGCTTTGATTGACCTGAAATTTTGCAGACATATCGCCAAGACTATACGAGGAGAGAAAGACAAATGACATTACGAACCTGTTCCAACTATCGGAATTACATTCCGACCCCGATAGCCTATTTTCCACTGCCGACCGAAAATCGCCAAAAACTAACCTTTGCCAATTCAAGCCTTATTCTACACCGGACATCACAAAAATATTTCGAACACATTCCTAAGTCCCAAATCACCTAACGAAGCTATCCGAGCCATAAAATCCGCATTTCGAGGTCGTTTCCCAATAAGTCAACTTCTGGTTGACTTTTCCAACTCTAAGGCTATTTTTAGAGACTAAGTGTCTCAATTCCTTCTATAACCACCCCAAACCCGAGCTAACCAAATCTAACTCATCATGAACAGTCTAACCAAGCTACAAAAAGGCATAAATAGTGAAAATAAATGCATGTTCTACGTAACGTTCGACCGGGTCGTTACAGGTAATGATTTCAAGTATTATAATAAAGGTTTAATTAATTTATAAGTGTTGTATTGTCTGACCATGGGGTCTGGTGCCATCACGAACCTTATGGATTTTGGGTCGTGACAGTGAACTTTAGGGTTTCAGCATCTTCAGATCTGAAATTGGTCTCTCTTGGTGAGGTTTTTGGTGAAACTAGTGGTAGGACGGAATTAAGGGGATGAAGGAGGTCACCTGGTGAAAATTTGGGGCCATTTAGTTGAGCTCCGCCGCCGGTAGGCGATTTCCGGCCGGCGGAGCAGGGTGGGAGACGGCGGAATCCGATGAGAAGAGAGAGAGAAGAGAGAGGGGGGTTAGACTTTGTAAAATGAGGGCATGGGGGCGTTTGGACATATTTATATTAATTAGGTGATTAGTTCCTAGCTGTTGGATCTTGGGAGATCAACGACTGGGGTTAATTTTGGTCTAAACGGGGTCGTTTTGGTGAGGGACCAAGCTGGCCGAGTTGGGATGGGTATTGAGTGTTTAGGGAGAGAGGTTTTGGGTATGGGCAAGTTAGCCCATGTCCGATTTTAACACTCTTATGACCAATTAATTAGTTAATTAACACTAATTCAAAATATAATAACTAGTTTTAACTTTGTTTTTGTCTAATTATAAATTAATTAAGAGTAACACCATTTAATACCCCTAATCATTTAAAGAATAAATCCTATAATTTGTTAGAAAAATGATTAAATTAAGCAATTAATCACTAAATTTACATTATGTCTAATAGTCAACATTTGTTATTATGTACTTCAATTAGTTACAAGTAACATGTTAATTAGCTCTAATTCTAATTTTTATCTAATTAAAAGGTGAAATTATGAATTAACCCTTGCAATTTTGAGGAATAAATTCGTAATTTTTCAAATGATCGAGGTTATGCAACCTTAAATTATTTATAAATATTAAAAGGCAAATTATGGTTATGCAATGCAAAATTGATTCACAAATAGCACTGAAATTCAATAAAAATTTATAAAACTAAATAATTTATTGAATTTTGTAGGAATATATGGTAGGAAAAAAATCACATGCTCACAGCTGCCCCTCTTTGCTCAGAAACACGAAGAGTTTTTGGGCAAAGACAAAGTAAGCAGCCATGAACGACTTTTACCCGTTCGCATACTCCATGTGAAGCGTGTTTGAAAAGTTTGACCGAACCCTGCTTCAACAGGTTGTCTACATATCATTGGCTATAAAGGAATCAGGTTAGTGTAGTTCTGGAAGTTTTGGTAGCTGGGACTACCGGGTAACTGTGGTTTCCTGTTGTTGCTGCTGAGCTCCTTATTACACAAAAATCAAAATGAAAAAGACTAAACTAAACCTATCATTCAATGCAAGGGAAAGTCTCAGGTATGAGCCCGCAGTCCCTATGTAACTATACAATGCAATGCAAGGAAAACTCTCAGGTCTAAGCCCGCAGTCCCTATGTAACTATACAATGCAATGTACATATCCATTATAGCGCAATTCAAAGGTATTTGAGAAAAACAATTGGAAATTATGGGAGAAAAGTACGTAACTAGTTTTCAAATAATAGTAACGAGTGGAAAAATTAGGTAAAATCGATTGTCGTGATAAAATCTTAAGTTGTTACTCAGCTCAACCAGTAACGGTAATAGTAGAATTGAAAATGAGGCATATCGTAGAAGGAATCACGGAAATATAGTGAAAATATCCCATGCACGTGCTTGTCACCTCGCGTACACGGGGCTTTACAGTAAAACCCAGTTAAAAATGCCTTAGGGAAATTCCCCAACACAGAGTTAGGTAAGCCACTTACTTCGACTGTGCAAATCAACCGATAATCACGCTCTTGCCACGAGTATCCAACTCCGGGTGGCCCAAATCTATTCAATTCGATTACATAATGTAAATATCATTTCAAGAATTCAAACTAACTAATTAATTCGGAACTAATACGCGAAATTAGAAAAATTGACCAAAACGCCCCTCGGGCCCACGTCTCGGAATCGCATAAATTTAACATTTTCCGAACCCTTATTCACTCACGAGTCTAACCATATGAGAATATCTCAAATCGGAGTTGAAATACCCAATCAAAAACCCAAAGTTTGGTCTAAGAAGTTTCTTCCGATTTTTCCCAAATTTCTACTCAATAATCTCGAATTTAAGGGTGGGATTTAAGATTAGAATCATGGAAGATAACCTATGACGGTGAGAAATCACTTACCTTGAATACCCAAGCAAAATCCTCTCAGAAATCGCCTCTTCCGAGCTCCCACAATTCAAAAATGGTGAAAATAGCATAAACCCTCGGATTTTTGGAATAAACACACAGGGATCTCGCACCTGCGGTCCCTTTCAGCGCACCAGTGGTACCGCACCTGCGAAAATTCCATCGCAGGTGCGAAAGTCACTTAAGGTCATATGGGGCCACACCTGCGGTCGTTTGGTCGCGCCTGCGGGACCCAGGTCGCACATGCGACCACTGGTCAGCCTCCCCCACCATCGTACCTACGACCACCCAACCGCACCTGCGTGATCGCACCTGCGGGAAAACCTTCGCAGGTGCGAAAGTACCAGAAGGAGCCTGGTTCACCAATTTGCCAAGTTCCAAATTCTTCCGTTAAGCTTCCGAAACAACCCCGAGGCCCCCGGGACCTCAACCAAAACCACCAACTGATCCCAATACCCTATCCAAACCTAGTCAAGCCTTAAAAACACATCCCATAACATCAAAATACTCAAATATGCATAGATTCAAGCCTAAGAACTTAGGAATTTCTAAGAATTCACATTCGACGCCGAACCATATCTAAACTCATCCGAATGACCTCAAATTTTGCACACGGGTCAAAAATGACATTCCGGACCTGCTATCGCTTTCGGAATTCCATTCCAAGTCTATTATCAAAATCTCACCTATTGGCCGAAATTGTCGGAATTCTAACTTTGACCAATTCAAGCCTAAATCTACATCCGACCTCAAAAATACATTTCGAACACGCTCCCAACCCCGAAATCACCCAACAGAGCTAACGGAGTCGACAGAATTCTATTCCGGATCCGTCTTCACATAGCTCCTACTACAAGCCAATTTCTAAGGTTGAAACTCATCTTAAAGGACTATATGTCCAAAAACACTCCAATAAACATCACTCGACGCTCCGACACGTTCCATTAACATAAAAAGACATAGGAGAAACAGTTATCAGGGGATCGGGGCGCTAACTCTCAAAATGACCGACCTGGTCGTTACATTCTCCCCCTCTTAAGAAAATCGTTCGTACTCAAACGAGTATAGAAACATACCTGAAGCTGTGAATAGATGACGGTACGGACTCCGCATGTCCTGCTCGGTCTCCCAAGTCGCCTCCTCGATCGGATGACCCCTCCAGTGTACCTTGACTGAAGCAATATCCTTCGACCTGAGCTTTCTGACCTGCCTATCCAAAATGGACACAGGCTCCTCAACATAGGATAAATCCTTGTCCAACTGAACTGAGCTGAAATCGAAAACATGAGTTGGATCACCGTGATACTTCCGGAGCATGGAAACGTGGAATACCAGATGAACACCTGCTAGGTTGGGAGGCAAGGCCAACTCATAAGAAACCTCCCCAACTGGTCGTAGCACCTCAAAAGGGCCAATGAACCTCGGACTCAGTTTACCCTTCTTCCCAAATCTCATGACGCCCTTCATAGGCGATACCCGAAGCAACACCTGATCACCAGCCATGAATGATAAATCACGAACCCTCCGGTCTGCATAACTCTTCTGCCTGGACTGAGTTGTGCGAAGCCTATCCTGAATCACTCTCACCTTGACCAAGGCATCCTGGACCAAATCCGTACCCAACAATCGGGCCTCTCCCGGCTCAAACCATCCTACTGGAGACTGACATCGCCTACCATATAAGGCCTCAAATGGCGCCATCTGAATGCTGGACTGGTAGCTGTTATTATAAGAAAAATCTGCAAGAGGCAAGTACTGATCCCATGATCCACCAAAATCCATCACACAAGTACGGAGCATATCCTCCAGAATCTCAATCGTGCGCTCGGACTGTCCGTCCGTCTGAGGGTGGAATGTTGTACTGAGATCAATCTGGGTACCCAACTCACTATGCAAGGCTCTCCAAAAATGCAAGGTGAACTGAGGACCTCGGTCTGAAATAATAGATATCGTCACACCGTGCAACCGGACTATCTCCTGCACGTAGATCTGGGCCAACCTCTCAGAAGAATACGTAGTTAATACTGGAATGAAATGGGCTGACTTGGTCAACCGGTCCACAATCACCCAAATAGCATCATACTTCCTCAAAGTCCAAGGAAGTCCAACCACAAAATCCATGGTGATCCGCTCCCACTTCTACTCTGGAAGCCTCATCTGCTGAAGTAATCCTCCCGGTCTCTGATGCTCACACTTGACCTGCTGACAATTGAGGCATCTGGCTACGAACTCCGCTATATCCTTTTTCATCCTCCTCCACCCATAGTGTTGTCTCATATCCTGATACATCTTCGCGATACCGGGATGAATGGAGTACCGCGAGCTATGAGCCTCCTCAAGAATTAGCTCCCCAAGTCAATCTACATCAGGCACACAAATACGGTCCTGCAGTCTCAACACACCATCATCATCCATGGTCATATCTCTGACACCATCCCACTGAACTCTATCCCGAAGAGCCCGAAGGTCGGGATCATCATACTGGCGCTCCCGAATGCGGTCATAAAGGGAAGATCGAGCAACAACACACGCAAATACCCAATGAGGCTCAGAAAGGTCCAACCTCACGAACTGACTGGATAAGGACTGAACATCCAATGCTAAGGGCCTTTCAACTGCACGAAGATATGCCAAGCTACCCAAACTCTCCGCCCGGTGACTCAGGGCGTGGGCCACCGCATTGGCTTTTCCCTAATGGTATAATATAGTGATGTCATAATCTTTGAGTAACTCCAACCACCTCCTCTGACGCAAATTGAGGTCCTTCTTCCTGAAAATGTACTGCAAACTCCGGTGATCCGTAAATATCTCACAGGGAACACCGTATATATAATGACGCCATATCTTTAGGGCGTGAACAATCTCTTCCAACTCAAGATCGTGAACAGGGTAATTTTTCTCATGTACTTTCAACTGTCTGGATGCGTAGGCAATCACTCTACCGTCCTGCATCAACACCTCCCAAACCAATCCTCGAAGCATCACAATAGACCGTATAGAACCCCGAACCGGTAGGTAGTACTAACACTGGAGCTGTAGTCAGGGCTGTCGTGAGCTTCTGAAAGCTCTCCTCACACTCATCGGTCCAAATAAAAGGTGCACCCTTCTGGGTCAATCTAGTCATGGGTGCTGAAATAGATGAAAATCCCTCCACGAAATGGCGATAATACCCAGCCAAACCAAGGAAACTACGGATCTCAGTTGCTGAAGATGGTCTGGGCCAATTCTACACTGCCTCCACCTTCTTCGGATCTACCTTGATCCCATGCGAAGATACCACATGGACTATGAATGCCACTGAATCAAGCCAAGATTCACACTTAGAGAATTTGGCATACAAATTCTTCTCTCTCAAGGTCTGGAGTACGGTCCTCAAGTGATGCTCATTGTCCTCCCGGGACCGAGAATATACCAAAATGTCGTCAATGAATATGATAATGAAGGCATCAAGATAAGGCCGAAATACGTTGTGCATCAGGTGCATGAAAGTTGTTGGGGCATTGGTCAGCCCGAATGACATAACCAGGAACTCGTAGTGACCATATCTAGCCCTGAAAGAAGTCTTCGGGACATCCGACTCCCGAATCCTTAACTGATGGTAGCCCGAACGAAGATCAATATTGGAGAATACCCTGGCACCTTGTAACTGGTCAAACAAATCATCAATACGAGGCAATGGGTACTTGTTCTTCACTGTCACCTTATTCAACTGTCGATAATCAATGCACATCCGCATCATCCCATCCTTCTTTTTCACAAATAGCACCGGAGCACCCCCAAGGTGATACACTAGGCCTGATGAACCCATTATCAAGCAATTCCTGTAATTGTTCCTTCAACTCCTTAAACTCATGAGGAGCCATGTGATAGGTAGGGATGGAGATAAGCTGAGTGTCTGGAAACAAGTCAATGCTGAAGTCAATGTCTCTGTCGGGCGGCATACCCGGAAGGTCAACTGGAAAAACATCGGGATAGTCCCTCACAACTGGGACTGAATCAACTGTAGGGGTCTCAGCACTAACGTCCCTTACATAGTCCAAATAAGCATCACACCCCTTTGCAACCATCCATTGAGCCTTAAGGAAGGAAATGACCCGATGAGGAGTATACTCTAGTGAACCCCTCTACTCTAACCTATGAAATCCTGGCATAGCCAGTGTCACGGTCTTAGCGTGACAGTCAAGAATAGCATAGTGGGGAGACAGCCAATCCATACCCAAGATAACGTCAAAATCTACCATGCTAAGTAATAATAAATCATCCCTAGTCTCCAGACCACTGATAACAATCAAACATGACCGATATACACGGTCCACGACAAGGGAATCTCCCACAGGAGTAGAAACATATTCGGGGTAACTCAAAGAATCCCGAGATATCCCCAAATGTGGAGCAAAGTAAGAAGACATGTATGAATATGTGGAACTTAGATCAAATAATACTGATGCATCCCGATGACAAACGGGGACAATACCTGTGATAACTGAGTCTGAAGCAATGGCATCGGATCGAGCTAGAAGGGCATAGTATATGGCCTGACCTCCCTCTCTAGGATGACCTCGTCCTCCCCGACCTCCACCTCGAGCTTCCTGAGATGGTGGGGTAGCAGCTAGGGCTGGACGAATAGTTGGGGGACCTCGTGGAAGGCGTGGAACCTTATAAGTAAACTCGGGGAAATCCTTGATCATATGCCTAGGGTCACCACATCCAAAACAACCCCTCTGAGGACGCGGTGGCTGCGGCTGACTCTGAACTAGTCTGCTGGACTGGCCAGTGATAGAACCTCGAGCTGAAGGCACCTGAGATATCGGTGGTGCATAATAAGGCTCCCGAGGTCTGAGAGGAGCTAGAATACCGCTGGCTGTTGAGAGGGCTGAATGAACGGGGCGGCTCACAAAACCCCTACCATGGCGTGCTGCAGGTGCACGAACTCCTGAAAAATGACCTATCTCTCGAGACCTCTTGGCCTCTTTCTCCTCCCTGTCCCGAGCCAACATACTCTCAATTCTTCTGGCAATGCTCACAGACTGCTGGTAAGTAATGTTTGTCTCCAGCTCTCTGTCCATTCTAGTACGAATGCTGGGATGGAGCCCCTCAATAAAACAGCAAACTCTCTCTCTCTGACAGTAGAAACCAAAGCTGGTGCATGTCGTGCCAAGTCACTGAACCGGACGGCATACTCTGACACGGTCATAGTACCCTGGCGTAGCAACTCAAACTCCGCATGCCAAGCATCCCTAAGACTCTGAGGGACAAACTCAAGGAAAAACATCTCTGAAAACTGAGCCCAAGTAAGTGAGGCTACCTCGTCCGGACTACTAAGCTCAAATGCACGCCACCACTGATAGGATGCTCCTCTTAACTGAAAAGTAGTGAAAGAGACCCCACCCGTCTCTACAATACCCATGGTACGAAGGATGCGATGACACTCCTCCAGAAAACCTAGAGCGTCATCTGAAGCCAATCCGCTAAAATCAGGTGGGTGGTACTTCTTGTACCTCTCAAGAAGGAGTTGCTCTAGCCTCAGGCTGAACTGGAGCTGCAGGAGGCATGGGGATATACTCTGGAACCTACCCCATATGAACCCTCTGCTCAGGAGTATGGGTTGCGGGAGTCTGTGTCCCTCCCCCGGCCAGGGATGTAGCTGGGGCTATCGGGAGTAGCCCCGCCTGAGACGAAGTACTGAAAGCACTCATAAACTAGGCCAAAGTCTCCTGGAGGGCTGGAGTGACAGTAGGGACCTCCAGTGCCCCTCCAACTGCGGCTGCTGGGGGATCATATGCCCCTGCTCTAGTCAGTGCTCGGGTTGCACTGCGTGCTCGTCCTCTACCCGGAACCCTGCCACTAGTGGCTCTGGCTGGGGGCTCGGGTTCCTGATCGTCAGTACGTCCGGTGCGAGTGCAAACCATCTGTAAAAAGGAATAGAATAGAGTTTAAGAGCTTCGATAACAGTGACCAGCACGAGAAGAGATTCCAAGAAGTATGATTGTTCTTAACAGTTACATAGCCTCCCGAAGATAATTACGGACGTCTCCGTACCGATCCGCGAGACTCTATTAAACTGGCTTGTGATGTTGTGACTCATATGAACCTAGACGCTCTGATACCAATTTTTCACGACCCAATTCTCCCTCCGACTGGGTCTCGTGACGTCACCTAGTCTAGACGACTAGGTAAGCCTAATCATCAAGGATAATTAAATATAACAAGGAGAAATAGGAGAAATTGAAATAAGACCATACTAACAATCGATGCCGCTCGGCATTTACAGCTTAGTTTACCCAAGACCCAGAATATCACAAAACATCACAAGCTATACTCTACGGCTCAATATACAAACTGGAAAAAAAATGACAATGTATTCTCATCTACGAGTCCTAGCTATACTAGGATAGGAGGGGGACTCGGAAGCTCTACAGAAGCTGCAGAATATACCTCAAAGTCTCCAATCGCCTGCTGGTGAACTAGTTACGGTATGGCGCACTGGTACCTGGATCTGCACATGGGAAAAACATGCGCAGAAGGGCGTGAGTACTCCACATTCGGTACCCAGTAAGTGCCGAGCCTAACCCCAGTTAAGTAGTGACGAGGTCAGGTTGAGGCTCTACTGAGTTTGCAAAAATAACAGATATAATTACCAGTTAAGTAAAGCAGTAAGGATTAACGGAAATTAAGGTAAAGACTAAATGATGCAATAACCTTCAACCCAGCACATCATCAACTCAATAAATATTGCGCAATGCAATGCAAGGAAAAGACTCAGGTATCGTCCCGCAGTCCCAATGTATGCGATGCAATGCAAGAAAAAGTCTCAGGTCTAAGCCCGCAGTCCCGATGTATGCGATGCAACGCAAGGGAAAGCCTCAGGTCTAAGCCCGCAGACCCTATGTATGCGATGCAATGCAAGGGAAAGTCTTAGGTCTAAGCCCGCAGTCCCAATGTAACTATACAATGCAATGCAAGGGAAAGTCTCAGGTCTAAGCCCGCAGTCCCTATGTAACTATACAATGCAATGCAAGGGTAAGTCTCAAGTCTAAGCCCGCAGTCCTTATGTAACTATACAATGCAATGTACATATCCATTATAGCGCAATTCAAAGGTCTTTGAGAAAAATAGTTGGAAATTATGGGAGAAAAGTACGTAACCAGTTTTCAAATAATAGTAACAAGTGGAAAAATCAGTTAAAATCGATTGTCATGATAAAATCTTAAGTTGTTACTCAGCTCAACTAGTAACGGTAATAGTAGAATAGAAAATGAGGCATATCGTAGAAGGAATCACGGAAATATAGTGAAAATATCCCATGCACGCGCTCGTCACCTCGCGTACACGGGGCTTTATAATAAAAACCAGTTAAAAAAGCCTAAGGGAAATTCCCCAACACAGAGTTAGGCAAGCCACTTACCTCGACTGTGCAAATCAATCGATAATCACGCTCTTGCCACGAGTATCCAACTCCGGGTGGCCCAAATCTATTCAATTCGATTACATAATGTAAATATCATTTCAAGAATTCAAACTAACTAATTAATTCGGAACTATTACGCAAAATTAGAAAAATTAACCAAAATGCCCCTCGGGCCCACGTCTCGGAATCGGATAAAATTTACATTTTCTGAACCCTTATTCACTCAGGAATCTAACCATATGATAATCTCTCAAATCAGAGGTCAAATACCCAATCAAAAACCCAAAGTTTGGTCTAAGAGTTTCTTCCAATGTTTCCCAAATTTCTACTCAATAATCTCGAATTTAAGGGTGGGATTTAAGATTAGAATCATGGAAGATAACCTATGATGGTTAGAAATCGCTTACCTTGAATACCCAAGCAAAATCCCCTCAGAAATCGCCTCTCCCGAGCTCCCACAATTCAAAAATGGTGAAAATAGAATAAACCCTCGGATTTTTGGAATAAGATCTCGCACATGCGGTCCCTTTCAGCGCACCTGCGGTCCATTTCAGCGCACCTGCGTAAATTCCATCGCAGGTGCGGAAGTCACTTAAGGTCATCTGGGGCCGCACCTGCGGTCGTTTGGTCGCGTCTGCGGTTCCGCACCTGCGGGACCCAGGTCGCACCTGCGACCACTGGTCAGCCTCCCCTTCATCGCACCTGCGACCACCCCATCGCACCTGCGTGATCGCACCTGCGGGAAAACCTTCACAGGTGCGAAAACACCAGAAAGAGCCTGGTTCAGCAATTTGCCAAGTACCAAATTCTTCCGTTAAGCATCCGAAACAACCCTGAGGCCCCCAGGACCTCAACCAAACCACCAACTGATCCCAATACCCTATCCAAACCTGGTCGAGCCTTAAAAACACACCACATAACATCAAAATACTCAAATATGCATAGATTCAAGCCTAAGAACTTAGGAATTTCTAAGAATTCACATTCGACACCGAAGCACGTCTAAACTTGTCTGAATGACCTCAAATTTTTCACACGGGTCAAAAATGACATTCCAGACCTGCTGTCACTTTCGGAATTCCATTCCGAGTCCGATATCAAAATCTCACCTATCGGCCGAAATCGCCGAAATTCTAACTTTCGCCAATTCAAGCCTAAATCTACATCCGACCTCGAAAATACATTTTGAACACGCTCCTAACCCTAAAATCACCCAACGGATCTAACGGAGTCGACATAATTTCATTTCGGGTCCATCTTCACACAGCTCCCCCTACAACCCAATTTCTAAGGTTAAAACTCATCTTAAAGGACTATATGTCAAAAAACACTCCAATTAACATCACTCGACGCTCCAACACATTCCATTAACATAAAAAGACATAGGATAAATAGTTATTAGAGGATCGGGGTGCTAACTCTCAAAACGACCGACCTGGTCATTACAGATTTTGTCACGACCCGATTTACCCTCCGAAAGGCATCGTGACAGCACCTAGTCTCAACGACTAGGTAAGCCTAAATTTTCGGATAAAACTTAATTAAATACGTTAAAAGTAAAGATAAGAAAGGAAAAGTCTAGATAAACATAACATCGCCGCTCGGCATGTACAATATATACCCCTAGGCCCGGTGTGTCACAACATAGTCACAAGCTTCTATACTATTATAGATCTATACAAATCCGGAAGGAAAATACATAGTAAGTATCTCTATAAGATGGAATGGAAGGTGACTCAGAGGATTTTGGGAACGCGGCAGAAATACCTTACGGTCTCCTCAGTGAAGTTGTAACGACCACTAGCCGTGCGACTGAGAAATCGAACCTAGAGCTGCACACGAAAAACATGTGTAGGAAAGGGCATGAGTACACCACATTTAGTACCCAGTAAGTACCAAGCCTAACCCCAGTCAAGTAGTGACAAGGTCAGGTTAAGTCTCTACTGGAGTTATAAGTAATTCAATTTAAATAGTACGAAAGAAAGTAAATTCTATAGTAAGCAGTTTAAAAGAGTAATATGAAATAAAACATTAAAATGGAACCCTCAGCTCAGCACAACGTATCACAAGGTGAAATCTCCCGGGATACCATCCAGTAGTTCCAATATAAATATGCAATACAGGGGGAAATCTCCCAGAATACGTCTATAGTCCCCAATTTAAATATGTAATACGAGGGGATCTCCCAGAATACGTCAGTAGTCCCCAATTTAAATATGCAGTGTTGGGGGGAATCTCCTAGAATACGTCTGTAGTCCCCAATTTAAATATGCTAATCCAAAGTAAATGACAAATAAACATCAACTTTTACAATACATCTAAATACAGGTAGGAAAGCAGGGAAAACTAACTAAACATGGAGCATAGAGTGCCAATTAGGCAATTTGATATGAAAACATATAAGCATGTTTCCCTACTCTAATATAAACAGTTAAACACATTGAAACAACGTAATATGAGGAAAAAAAGTTTACAATTTTCAAAGGAAAATGAGATTTTTGCAAGAATGTCCCGTGTACGTACTCTTCACCTCACGTACACGGCGCCCACACAACAATTTATGTCAAAAACAACCTGAGGGAAGGTCCCCAACATAGAGTTAGGCAAGCCACTTACATCGACTGCTCAATTCAACCCGAGATCACGTTCTTGCCACGAGTACCCGACTCCAAATGGCCCAAATCTATTCAATTCAATTGCATAATGTAAATATAACTTTAAGAAATTAATCTAACTAATAAATTCGAAGCTAATACGCGAATTTAGGAAAATTGCCGAAAACGTCACCCGGGCCCACGTCTCGGAATTGGGGGAAAATTACAAATTTCAGACACCCGTTCACTCACGAGTCTAACCATACAAAAATTACTCGAATAGGATACCAAAATCTCGATCAAAACTCAAAAACTCGGCCTAAGAACTTTATCCAAATTTTTCCCAATTTTCACCCCAAATTCAAAATTAAAGGATGAATTTAAGCATAGATTCGTGGAAATTAGTCAAACCCGAGTAGAAATTACTTACCCAAATCGCCCAGGTGAAAATCTATTCAAATATTGCCAATCCCCAAGCTCCCAAGTTTAAAATATGAATTTTTGCTTAAACCCTCAATTTTGGGTTGTAAATTCTGCCCAGATGTGCCCTTCATCGCATTCGCGGAAGCCCAGTCGCGAACGCGAAGAGTAAAAAATCACGCACCCAGATTTGCCCTACGCGAACGCGGGACTCCGCATGTGAATGCGGTCCTTAAGCGCTCCAACCCTACGCGAACGCGGCTGGTCTCACGCGTCCGCGAAGGGTAACACATCAAACCCCTGTAGCATTATTCCTTCTAAGCGAACGCAACCTGTCTCACGCGTTGGCGATGCAATGCTGGCCCATACCTACGCGTTCGCATGTACCTTTAGGCAAACAAATTGAAAAACTTCTCCCCTGGCCCAGATTAGCCTACGCGTTCGCGACACTCCTCACGCGAACGCATAGGAGAACACCAGCACCAGCAAAATCTGATGCCTTCTAAGTCCAAATTTTAGCCCGTTGAGCATCCGAAACACACCCGAGGCCCCCGAGACCTGAACCAAACCTACCAAGCAGTCCTAATACATCATTCGAACTTAGTCGAGCCTTCAAACCACGTCACATAACACCAAAATCAAGAATTATGCATGGATTCAAGCCTAAGAACTTAGGAAATTTCCAAAATCTACAACCGATGCCGAAATACGTCAAAACTAGTTCTAATGGCCTAAAATTTTACACACAGGTCATAAATGACACTACGGACTTGCTGCTACTTCCGGAATCCCATTCTGAACTCGATATCAAAATTTCACCTATCGGTCGAAATCGCTTAAATTCTAACTTTCGCCAATTCAATCCTAAATCTACTACATACCTCGAAAATACATTCTGGACGCACTTCTAACCCTGAAATCAATCAACGGAGCTAACGGAGTCGACGAAATTCCATGCCGAATCCGTCTTCACACAGTTCCGACTACGGTCCGATTTCTAAAGCTTAAACTCATATTTAGGGACTATGTGTCCCAAAACTCTCCGAAATCCACAACTAATCACACCGACAAGTCCTATAAGCAGATAAAAATGTGGGGAAAGCATTTATTAGGGGATCGGGGTTCTAACTCTCAAAACGACCGACCAAATCATTACAGATGCTCTTATATCTATCACATAGTTTTTGTCTTCATCTTGAGACACTCACAAATCTATATTATAATATATATGCAAATTTTCTCTGTGTGTAAAGGGAGTAGTAGAAATTATTTTTCTAGTGTGCCTCCTCTTACGTGTGACTCAAATTTGATCAAGATGAAACTTTTGTAAATATAATGTTTACATGCTTTTGGCCTTTATTTGTAAATACAAATTATGCATGCGTTGCGTTTGGATATATAAGAGCATATTACCACAAAAATATTTAAGGAAACTTTAATGTATTACTAACAAAAAAAGACAAGTGTTTTATTAGCTTTTTTATTGTGACACCTTAGGCAAATCTCACATCAATAAAACACATGAGAGATGCTGGGTATACAAGTAAACATGCCTTACACTTTAGTGACGCGTTTTAAAGTCGTGCTGGCTTAGGAGCAAAACGGACAATATCACTAGTGTGATGGGTTGTTACATATGGTATCAGAGCCATTCCATGTGTCATCTTGAACGGTGAAGGGGCAAACTCAGCAAGGATGCTAAGTACCTAAGGAGGTTGTATGTGACACTCTAGGCGAATTCCACATCGATAAAACACAGGAGAGATGTTGTTATACAAGCCTTACACTCTAGTGACGCATTTTAAAATCGTGTAGTCTTAGGCCCAAAGCGAACAATATCACTAGTGGGTTGAGTTGTTACATTAACGGTGACTAGCAAATGGAATATTTGAAAACCTTTCTGAATTTCAGTTTAAGTATTAGCAGCAAATATTTTCTTTAGCAAATGTCAATCTTTTCTTATCTTAAGAGTCATCGTCAGTTGACAGAGCTCACAGACATGGGGAACAACTGAGATCTTAGAAAATATTTGAATGTCCTCTAGGCCACTTATAAATTGATTGGGAAGTTTTGAATCTGCATGTCCAATGAGTGAAATTTTAAAGCATTGATTATCCTGCTAAGCAAGCATGCATGTATGAGTAAATCATTTTCAATTATGTAAGGCTTTTATTTGGTAGAAATTTATTGCTTGCTTTGATTGATGGAAGGCGTTTGGACATTCCTATACACTATATGAAACTCAAAATGCTTATATTTCTTTGCTTGAATTATAAATATTGTTAATCTTCGTTAACTAGGTACCTCTTACCCTTCTTCACCTTGCTTCTTTTACTTGTTGAAACTTGTGTCTAACTCCCGATTCTCATATTCCTTTTTACCGTAAGAGTGGACATGCATTCATGCCTTTGGGATCCTTATCAAGAAGCTTACACATCTTAGTATAGACATGATCTACTGGACACCTCATCTTTATCCATCATAAGCATAATACATAAATTGAGTTCCTCTTACTCAGCTATTCCACATCTATATCTCTTACCAACCGTCTATGTGGATGTAGGTGTCGTCGTATTATGAATAAGATAGAGTTTAATAAATTGAGTTCTTACAACTGAGCTCTACCACACAGTCTAGAGTAAGAAGAAAGAGTGACAGTCCTAAATTCTCTGTAGCATCCTGCTTATAAGTGTGGTGCACAACACACCCATAAAAAAGACTCTACTAGACACGTCTTGTAGACTCCCTAGGACAGAACTTCTCTGATACCACTTTTGTCACGCCCCAAACCTGAAGAGGCGTGGCCGGCACCCGGTGCCTCACCTATCCTCGGGTACCAACTTGCGACTAAGGGACTATGAACATATAATGTCATACTTTGGCCATCGGCCACATTGCAAGATAATTGCGAATGCTGACTAGACATCATATAAAGCTAGGCCGACAAGGCCGTCAAAACTACTACAGCTGGCAAACCATCAAAATATACATAAAATGCTTACAAGCCCAACATACTGCACTAACTGATAGGATACATCTACAAGACTCTACTGATGGATATGCTCGGAACAGGGCCCCAACCTACTCATAGCATATATACATATATACACAAGATGTACAAAAAGATCTAGATCCGGAAACTCCGAAGGGCATAGAGCTTACCGATCAAGCTAAACTCGGGCAACACCTAATGAGGAGGTCTACCCATCTGTTTTTATGAACCTGCACCCATGAAATGCAGCGCCCCCAGAAAAGGGACGTCAGTACAAAAACCGAGTATGTAAGGAAATATACGGAAAGCTCTGAATTGGTAATATACTAACTGAAAGTAACTGGGAGTCAAAGATAATCTGAAGATATATTCACCTGTTGATACTGACTAAACTCTCTCAATATAGTAAGTAAAATAGATGTTCGGCCTTATAGGGCTTGCTATGTATAACTGCTCTGCTTTAGTAGGCTCGCTCATAGGCGCTCGACCATACCAGGCTCTGTATCTCGGCCAACTGGGCTCGCTCATAGGCACTCAGCCATAGTAGACTCGGTATATAACTTACCATCTGATCAGAGGTTGCCCAATAGGGACCTGCCCACTGATTATAGCTCGATGATGGTGAAAATACTATAGTACTGTATATATATATATATATAGACCATTTTCTCTCTTGACTGGAAGAAGACAATATTCAATTGTATGTAAAGTCCTGATAAGGGAGAATACTGTAACTTATGATATTGGGATAATGTACTTAAATTCGGGAGTATGAACTTCTCTTTATGTCTCGTTATCAAACACATGTAGTTATTGGATCATGTCAAAATGAAGGAAAGGTTTAGCCTTAACATTCCTGAGACGATTCTCTTGACAATCCCTATAACACATGTTAATTGTGACAACACCTAACGGCAGATCGAAGTAGGAAAATTCGTATGATATCATTGATAAATATTGTACCGTTCTTCCTTAGAATTGCGTCTTACGCATAATTGGATCTTGTGTCAATTTTTCGAAGAAATTTCATGTTGCCATCACTTTTAAGAGTTTGCTGGAGATCTTCACTTTGTTTTGAAGATTGAAATATGTTTCTCTTTGAATCTTTAAGATGTCTTTTACCTTAGTGGGTGTGGGCCCCACTAAGGTGATGAGTTAGCCACAAAATATCCTCCAATTGCCACCTATTTTACTGACTATGAGTCATTATTTGTGCTTTAAAATCAAGAACCCTTGGCTGCCACATTAGGAGGTTAATCAACCTTATCCAATAACTTAATTAAGCTTATCCACAATTTCCTTAATTAACTTGTTAATATCCCACTAACCAATAATTAATCCATTATTCACATAATTAAGAATTATCTCAAATTACTTAAAATACCACTCACTTTTAACACACTTTATACATTTTTACTATCATGTTCATGTGGTACCTTGTATGGCACTAGTCCATAAATTGAGTTCCTCTTACTCAACTCTTCCACAACTATATCTCTTACCAACCGCCGATCTGGATGTAGGTATCGTCGTATTATGAATAAGATAGAGTTTAATAAATTGAGTTATTACAACTGAGCTCTACCACACGATCTAGAGTAAGAAGACAAAGTGACATTCCTAAATTTCCTGTAGCATCCTGGTTATAAGTGTGGTGCACAACACACCCATAAACAAGACTCTACTAGACAAGGCTTGTAGATTCCCAAGGACAGAACTGCTATGATACCACTTTTGTCACGCCCCAAACCTGAAGAGGCGTGGCCGTCACTCGGTGCCTCACCTTTCCTGGAGTCCCAACTTGCGACTAAGGGACTTTGAACATATAATGTCATACTTTGGCCATAGGCGACATTGCAAGATAATTGTGAATGCTGACTAGACAGCAATATAAAGTTGGGCCGCCAGGGCCGTCATAACTACTACAGCTGGCAAACCAACAAAATATACATAAAATGCTTACAAGCCCAACATACTGCACTTACCGACATGATACCTCTACTGATGGATATACTGTGATCAGAACAGGGCTCCAACCTACTCATAGCATATATACAAATATACACAAGATATACATAAAGCTCTAGACCCGGAAACTCCGAAGGGCATGGAGCTTACCGATCAAGCTGAACTCGGGCAACACCTAATGAGGAGGTCTACCCGTCTGTTTGTCTGAACTTGCACGCATGAAATGCAGCACCCCCAGAAAAGGGACGTTAGTACGAAATAATGTACTGAGTATGTATGGCAATATACTGAAAGCTGAATTTGAATTGATAATATAATAACTGAAAGTAACTAG
Source organism: Nicotiana undulata (assembly GCA_005239495.1). Lineage (NCBI taxonomy): Eukaryota > Viridiplantae > Streptophyta > Magnoliopsida > Solanales > Solanaceae > Nicotiana > Nicotiana undulata. The sequence goes on along the minus strand of MDKH01235780.1, from coordinate 1,732 downwards.
GATTCAAAGATGATCTGAAGATATACTCACCTATTGATACTGACTCAACTCTCTCAATATAGTAAGTAAAATAGCTCTCGGCCTTATAAGGCTTGGTATGTATATTGCGATGTCGTAGTAGGCTCGCTCATAGGCGCTCGGTCATACTAGGCTCTATATCTCGATCAACTGGGCTCGCTCATAGGCGCTCGACCATAGTATGCTCGGTATATTAACTTACCATTTGATCAGAGGTTGCCCAATAGGGGCCCGCCCATCGATTATAGCTCGATGATGGTGAAATTGTATATATATAGACCATTTTATCTCTTGACTGGAAAAACACAATCAATTGAATATAAAGTCTCGATAAGGGAGGATACTGTAACTTATGAGACTGGGATAATGTACATAAATTTGGGAGTATGAACTTCTGTTTATGTCTCGTTATCAAACACATGTAGTTACCGGATCATGCCAAAATGAAGAAAAGGTTTAGCCTCAACATACCTGAGCCCTCTTGACAATCCCTCTAACACATGTTAATTGCGACAACACGTAACGGCGGATCGAAGTAGAAATATCCGTACGATATTCTTGAGAAATATTATACCGTGCTTCTTAGAATTGTGTTTTACGCATAATCGGATCTTGTGTGAATTTTCCGAAGAAATTTCATGTTGCCGTCACTTTTAAGAGTTTGCTGGAGATTTTCACTTTGTTTTGAATATTTAAGATGTCTTTTACCTTAGTGGGTGTGGGCTCCACTATGGTGATGACTTAGCCACAAAAGATCCTCCAATTGCCACCTATTTTAATGACTATGAGTCACTATTTGTGCTTCTAAATCAAGACCCCTTGGCTGCCATATTAGGAGGTTAATAAACCTTATCCAATAACTTAATTAAGCTTATCCGCAATTTTCTTAATTAACTTGTTAATCTCCCACTAACTAATAATTAAATCATTATCCACATAATTAAGAATTATCTCAAATTACTTAAAATACAACTCACTTTTAACACACTTTATACATCTTTACTATCATGGTCATATGGTACTTTGTATAACAATAGTCTATAAATACGGGGTATTATAGTTTGGACCGTATTTTATCCCAAATTGCCAAACTTCGACGAAACTCATTTTCTTCAATTTTCTTACCCTCTTTCCTTCACGAATTTACTCATCACTTGTTTGAAATAGCATAATACTTATAATCTCAAAATAACCTCATTCCCGAACTTACGCCGAAACTTTAACGTCCGTAAATGTAGGATGTAACATCTCATTTCCAAGCTTTCATCAATTTACTTATGGCGTATTTTCACGTACGAAAACATAGTGTCTAACATTTGTTTACTTAACTATTGTATGAAAGTTGAGCAATATTGTATAAAAATTATATTTAAGTTGTATGATATTGTAGTTGTATATAACTGAGTAGAAATAATGTATGAAAATTGTAGATAAGTTGTATAATATAGTTGTATGAAATATGTTTTTACTTCAGATACAAAAAAGAAAGAAAAAAGATTTGGTATGGTCAGCAAATTAAGAAAATGATCATATACGCAAAAAGGGAGTACAAAGAAATAATGACAGATTTTAAAAAGAATATGGATTTCTGTTGAATTTACCGTATATTAAGGCTCAAGAAAAAAAAAGGAAAGAGAAGGGGAGAAAAAAAAGTGTCACGACCCAAAACCGATCCAGGTCGTGATGGCGCCTAACGGTGGCGTTAGGCAAGCCA
>ML248453.1:750-18430 GCA_005239495.1 Nicotiana undulata | reverse complement strand
TTAAGGACTAAGTGACTAAATTCTCATTTAACCATTTCGATTTCAAGCCTATCAACTCTAACACATTAATAATAGAATAACCAACATATAATAAGCCACTAACAACAGTTATAATGCAGGTTTTACGTAACGACAGACCGGGTCGTTACAACATCTCTCCAGAGCATACCTATTGTTGGGACTTCACGAGCTAGGAAAGCTGTTCGAGGGAAGCAGGAATGTCGAATCTGGGGAAGGTCGTTATGGGACCAAGTAGATAGGAATGTCTTTATTTTCTGTCAATGTAATGAGGCCAAGAGCCATTAGTGACTTTTATTTTTTCGTTTATTTAGTGTCATTTTGGGGATTTGTCTATTTTTTATAAATAAAATGAGGCATTTAGCATCTTAAGTTCTCCAAGTCAACTTGTCGCTAGGCCTATCTCGGGCATAAAGAGGTCCCCGAATTAGGACACACTTTACATTCCCGCATTATGTGTTTAAATACAGCAATAATATTTCATAATCCTCACTGTCTTGGCTACCTTTTGTTTTTGTTCCCTTTTTTTTCTTTTATTATTCCCCTCCCCAAAGGTTAGTTCGTACATTCTGGCATCATCAGCTTATCTCACAAGATACAAGGGCCCTCCACCTACTCCTCCTCCTAGTCCTCCTAAAGGCAATAACAAAGGCAAGAGTAAGATGGAAGAATCTAGTGGCATTAGGAAGGATAATGTGGTTGAATGGCTAGAGGCCACTGACGGCTGAGGTATTCAGGTCCTAAATGAGAACATGTCACCACTGGAACAGAAACTGCTGAAATTTCAAGAAGAGCTCGATCAGGTCCGAAATCTGGCTAACCTGTCATTTTCCCTCAACATCCCAGACGTCAATGTCCCAAACACTCAATACCATACACCTCCACGAAATATCCCAAGACAACAGAATCATCTCGCACCTCACCATCACGCCACTCCGCCAAAGAGCCAAACTCTCCCAACATAATGCAATACTTGCCACACTTCAAACAACACTCCATTACTTATCCCAGAACCTCAGAACCCCACAAAGGACCATTTACACAATCCCATCTACGTGGAAACCATGACCCATTCCACTCCATATATCCCATACCCATCCGAGTTTGATGAAAAGAACCTTCTCATCAAGAACCTGGCTGAGGAACTAAGGAAGCTGACCAGCCGAGTTCAGGGTGTTGAAGGAACCAAGGGAATCGAAGGGTTGAATTATGAAGACCTCTGTATACAACCTGATGTCAAACTGCCCGAAGGGTACAAATCTCCGAAGTTCGAAATGTTTGACAGTACTGGTGATCCGAGGGTCCATCTAAGGACCTATTATGACAAGCTGGTTGGCGTGGGAAAGAATGAAAGGATCCGCATGAAGTTGTTCATGAGGAGTTTGAAAGGAGATGCGTTGTCTTGGTACATCAGCCAAGACCCCAAGAAATGGTCAAACTGGATAGGTATGGCGTCTGACTTTATGGACAGATTTAGATTCAACACAGAGAACGCACCAGACGTGTTCTATATCCAGAATCTGAAGAAGAAACTCACAGAGACCTTTCGTGAGTATGCCACTCGCTGGAGTTCCGAAGCTGCTAAAGTCAGAACTGCTTTAGAAGAGGAGAAGATGAACAAGTTCTTTGTCCGGCCCAGGACCCGCAGTATTATGAACGGGTGATGATGATTGAGAATCACAAATTCTCCGACATTATCAAATTAGGAGAGCGAATCGAAGAAGGTATTAAGAGCGGTATGGTCATGAATTTTGAAGCCTTGCAAGCTATAAACAAGGCTTTACAGTCCGGTGGTGTGTCTAAGAAAAGAGGCGTGGGAGCTGTAACGGTTGCACAAAGAGACGAATCCCCACTCAAATACCAAGTCTATCCAGCACCCCCGCTCACATACCAGCCAACCCCGAATTACCAAGCTCCACTGCCTACCTACCAATCTCCACCGCCCACATATCAACCTACTTCACCCAGATACTCACAACCCGCCCCTGTTTACCATACTTATAACTCCCAGCGATCCCATTACGAGTCACCCCCTGCACGTCAAAACTTCCCTAGACCTCAGCCTAATTTTGATCGCAGACCTCCAAAATAGTACACCGCCATAGCTGAACCCATTGACCAGATGTATGAGAAACTCAAAGATTTCGGTTACGTCACCCTTATCCATGTTGCCACCCCTGAGAACCCTTCTCAGTGGGTTAACCCGAACAAAGCTTGTGCATACCATTCCGGCATGAAAGGGCACATCATCGATGAATGCCTCTCTTTGAAAGACAAGATACAGTCTCTGATTGATAACAAGATCATTGTGGCAAAGGAGTCCGCGCCGAACGTCCGCAATAACCCTTTGCCAGACCATATGGGCGGAGGTATCCATATGATTGAAATATAAGATGATTGAGATCCCGAGGGATCAATCGGGTTGATTGTAGAAGGCGATGATCTAAAGAAACCAGCAGTCACTCTCAACCCAATCATAGTCCAGATTCAACCATCTGGGGATGCTGAGGTAAATATGTCCATACCTCTTGAGTTGGAAGCAGCGCCACATGCAAAGACACCATTACCAATTGAAGTCGAGTTCGTATCTCCGGCAAATGCACTTGTACCATTTGAGGTCGCAGTTTTGCCACCCAAGGTATGTGTTCCACTTGAAGTAAGGATAGCCGCAACAATTCCAGTGGCAATGTCAACCACGCCACCCTTCTATACCGATGCTATCCCTTGGGACTATACATCCAAGGCAAGAAGGAAAGGCAAGGTCAAAACTGAGGAAGGTGTCGCAGCACAGGGTATGACAAGAACTAGTAGAGTCTATACGCCTGAACATCTGGCTGAATCAAGAAAATAAACCTCCAATAGGACACCCGTTATTGAGACAGGTCCGGACGACCTTTGGAGGAAAGTACAGGCTGAGGAGTATTCGGTCATCGATCAGCTCAACAAGACGCTAGCACAAATATTCATCCTCTCTTTGCTGCAGAATTCCGAGACGCACCGAAGTGCTCTGTTGAAGGTGTTGAGTGAAGCATATGTACCAAACAAAATCACTAGTAGGGAAATGGCCAATATGGTGGGCCAGATGTTGGAAAGTCACAAGTTCACTTTCCATGAGAACGAGCTACCTCCCGAAGGATTGGGCCATAACAAAGCATTGCACATCACTGTGCAATGCGAAGATTATTTCATCACCAGAATCTTGATCGATGGAGGACCCAGCCTTAACATTTGCCTGTTGATAACGCTCAAGAAATTGGGTAGAGGTCTGAATGAGATAAAGGATGGAGCAATCAATGTGAAAGCTTTTGATGGATCTCAAAGGTCCACCATTGGTGAGATAAGCATGTGCCTGCAGATGGGACTGACGTGAATCGAAGTAGATTTCCAAGTGATAGACGTACCGGCATCCTACAATCTGTTATTGGGACGACCGTGGACCCATGCTGCTGGGGCCATAGCATCAACGCTACATCAGGCAGTGAAGTTCGAGTGGAACCACCAAGAGGTGATTATTCATGGTGACGGTAGCAACCCTATTTACAATCGCCAGACTATTCGGGTGATCGGAGGAAGAAGAAAGTTGGGTGGAGAAACTTACCACCACATTGAACGGGTCAATGCCATCGACAAGGATAAATGGTGGAATAGAAAGATCGAGAGTACACTAAACTAGAATGGGTACGAGCCTGGCAAAGGGCTCGGCAAGTATCTTCAAGGAATCTCCAAACCTATCAAGATCAAAAACCATGGCACCACTTTCGGTCTGGGATACGACTACACTTGGAAAGAATACAACGACTGGCCGCCACCCTGGAGCGGTCCTTATTACCCATTGGAGAAGCCGATACCGCATCTGGAGACGAACTTCTAACAGGCCGACATTATTTATGGGTCAGACGAAGAGGAAGCACTCGCCGCATTGAGGAATTTGTTCCTGGAGGATTATGATATGGATTGTTGTGTTGTTCTCGAGGAGGAGGGGGAGGAAGGCCCTTCCATACAGGTTGTAAGCAGAAGGACATACCTCAAAAACTAAACTATCAGGACAAACAAAGCTCGACGAGCCTCGGGGTAGCAAGCTAAAACAAGCATTACTTATTGTCTTATTTACTAAAATGAATTTTCCTTTCCGCATTTTTCAATTCCTGCAATAAGATCCTCAATGTTCAAAACAATTACTCAATTTATAAAAGCATTTTCTAGTTTCTCTTATTTATTACTACTGTTTTTCTCATTACTTTATATATACAGCATTATTACTTGTCTTGATTAACCGATGACTGTGACATGCAATGAGACAACGTAGCAAACAGACATCGATTTAGATGAAGATGATATACCCAACAAGATTGTCAAAGAAGTTGAAAACTTTGAGAACAGACCTAAGTCCAACCTGGACGAGACTGAGGTTATCAGCCGGGGAAACTCAGAAAACATCAAGGAAACACGGATCATCATTCATTTGTCATTGTCAGAAAAGAAAGAATACACAGAGTTTCTAAAGGAGTATGAAGACATATTTGCCTAGTCGTATGATGACATGACTGGTCTAAGTACGTCTATTGTGGCTCACAAACTGCCAACCAATCCAATGTGTCCACCGGTAAAGCAAAATCTCAGAAAGTTCAAACCCGACATGAGTTTGAAAATCAAGGAAGAAGTTACCAAGCAGATCAACGCCAAAGTTCTCAGGGTAGTTGAGTACCCAACATGGTTAGCCAACATTGTGCCTGTGCCGAAGAAGGACGGGAAGGTCAGAGTTTGTGTCGACTACCGGGATCTCAACCGGGCCAGTACGAAAGACGACTTCCCCTTGACCAATAGACAAATCCTGATTGACAACTGCGCCAAGCATGAGCTACAGTCATTCGTGGATTGCTTCGCTGGTTATCATCAAATCTGGATGGATGAGGAAGAAGCTGAGGAGATAGCATTCATTACGCCGTGAGGAGTATATTGTTATAAGATGATGCCTTTTGACCTGAAGAACGCAGGGGCCACTTATATGAGGTCCATGACCACTATCTTCCACGACATGATTCACAAGGAAATCGAGGTATACGTGGATGATATTATTATCAAGTCCAAGAAAGCCACTGGCCACATAGAGGATTTGAGGAAGTTCTTCAATAGGTTGCAAAAATACAATCTGAAGTTGAACCCCGCGAAGTGCGCATTCGGGATTCCTGCAGGGAAGTTGTTGGGGTTTATTGTGAGCCGTCGGGGAATAGAATTGGATCCATCAAAAGTCAAGTCCATTCAAGAACTACCTCCTCCAAGGAACAAGAAGGATGTGATGAGTTTCTTGGGGAGGCTTAATTACATCAGTCGGTTTATCGCACAATCTACAGTTATCTGTGAGCCGATCTTCAAGATGCTGAAGAAGGACACTACAACCAAATGGACCGATGAGTGCCAAAAGGCTTTCGGCAGAATTAAAAGATACTTGTCAACCCCGCCAGTCATGGTACCACCTGAGCCAGGTAAACCTCTGTTACTCTACCTTGCCGTATTAGATGGGACCTTCCACTGCGTTCTGGGGCAGCATGACGATACAGGAAGAAAGGAACAAGCTATTTATTATCTCAGCAAGAAATTCACTCCGTATGAGGCTCGGTATTCTCTTATGGAATGCACCTGCTGTGCATTGACTTGGGTCGCTCAAAAGCTAAGGCACTATTTCTGTGCCTACACCACATATCACATATCAAGGATGGATCCATTAAAGTACATCTTTCAGAAGCCCATGCCCACTGGCAAGCTGGCCAAGTGGCAAATCCTGCTGAGCGAGTTCGACATCGTTTACGTAACTCAGAAACCGGTCAAGGGACAGGCACTGGCAGACCACCTCGCTGAGAATCTTGTGGATGGAGAATACGAACCCCTAAAAACGTATTTCCCTGATAAGGAGGTATCATTCATAGGAGAAGACATTGCAGAATCCTATGACAGTTGGAGGATGTTATTTGATGGAGCGAAAAACTTCAAAGGAGTCGGTATTGGAGCAGTCTTAATATCGGAAACCGGTCAGCATTATCTGGTATCCGCCAAGCTCAGGTTCCCCTGCACCAACAATATGGCAGAATATGAAGCATGTATCTTAGGTCTCAATATGGCCATTGACATGAATATCCATGAATTGTTAGTGATCGGTGATTTAGACCTATTGGTACATCAGGTACAAGGGGAATGGGAAAGCAAGAATTCCAAGATACTACCGTATCTGCATCACGTACAGGAATTGAGAAAGAGGTTCACGAGGATAGAATTTCGGCACGTCCCCAGAATCCAGAATGAGTTTGTCGATGCATTGGCTACTCTATCTTCTATGATTCAGCATCTAGACAAAAACTTCATTGATCCCATCCCAGTGAAAATCCATAACCAGCCAGCTTACTGTGCCCACGTCGAAGAAGAAGCAGACCGAAATCCTTGGTTTCATGATATCTAGGAGTATTTGGCAAAAGGAGGTTACCCAGAGCTTGCAAATTCCACTAAAAACGCACACTTCGGAGGTTGTCCAACAATTTCTTTCATAGCGGAGGAATCCTATATAGGAGGACTCCCGATTTGGGACTATTAAGGTGTGTCGACGCAAAGGAAGCATCCAAGCTACTAGAGGAGATCCATGCTGGGACCTGCGGCCCGCATATAAATGGTTTTGTTTAAGCAAAGAAGATACTCCGGGCTGGTTACTTTTGGATGACTATGGAAACGGATTGCATCCAGTATGTTCGGAAATTCCACCGATGTCTGATACATGGAGACATTATAAAGGTACCTCCAAGTGAGCTCAATGCAACAAGTTCACCATGGTCGTTCGCCGCCTGGGGCATGGATGTTATTGGACCAATCAAGTCGGCCGCCTCCAACAGACACAGGTTCATCTTGGTAGCCATCGATTATTTCACCAAATGGGTCGAAGCAGCATCTCACAAAGTAGTTACTAAGAAAGTAGTGGCCAACTTTGTCCGCGACCGCATTGTCTATCGATTCGGAGTTTCAGAGTCAATCATTACCGATAACGGTTCTAATCTCAACAGTGACTTGATGATAGCCATGTGTGAAACTTTCAAGATCAAGCACAAAAATTCCACGACATACAGGCCGCAAATGAATGGAGTTGTAGAAGCCGCCAACAAAAACATCAAGAAGATACTAAGGAAGATGATAGAAAAGAACAAGCAGTGGCATGAGAAGTTATCATTTGCCCTATTGGGATACTGCACCACAATCTGCACATCAACAAGGGCAACTCCATATATGCTGGTTTATGGTACAGAAGTTGTTATTCCTGCCGAAGTTAAAATCTCATCTCTAAGGATTATGCAAGAAGCTGAGCTCAGCGACGCAGAATGGGTAAAGAACCGTTATGAGCAACTAGACCTCATAGACAGAAAGAGAATAAATGCATTCTTTCATGGTCAACTTTATCAGAACAGAATGAACAAAGCCTTCAACAAGAAAGTCAAGTTGAGACAGTTCACACCAGGACAACTGGTGTTAAAGAAAATCTTCCCACATCAAGACGAGGCCAAATGGAAATTCTCTCCTAACTGGCAGGGCCCGTATATGGTTCACAGAGTACTGACAGGAGGAGCACTTATACTTGAAGAAATGGACGGAGAAGTTTGGCCAAAACCAATCAATTTAGATGCGGTCAAACGCTACTATGCGTAATCTTTATGCTTTCTCAACAATGTAAATTGAACTACGCCTGACCTGATTCCCGTCTAAGAGGGGATACGTAGGCAGCCCTATGGGCTCGGTCACAATTCAATAAAAATTTCATTTTCCCCGTAATTGGAAACTGGGGCAGAATTTTGAGGAGGACCCTCAAAATTCTGAAGAAATTCCAGCTGATCACCGTACGAGCAACAGTCAGAAGCATTCACCCGTCCAAACTGGGGCATAATTTTAAGAAGGACCCTCAAAATTCCATAGCATGAGAGGCTGTAATGTCTTGAACCACGTCACGGTCGTTGGTTCATCCCAAAATTATTTTAAAATTAGACATTATGCTTTTACAAATCATGCATGTTTGTTCTTGAAACGGCTTTTTTAGCAACGCTACCCCGATGACGCAGACAGCAACATCGGAGCAAGCCGAACAAGTCAAGCAGAGCCGACGGGGATACGAACTAACCCCCCTATTTACAAAACTCACAATTTTTCTTTGGATGCATGCACAGAGAACAAACACGCAGAGAAGTTACAATCTTCATCACAATTGCAACTGCCAAAGTTCGATGTCCACACAAAGAACGAACCTGTTCAAAATCACAATTCTCGAAACCATCACACTTGTCGGCGTCTATTATCAATACAAATAATGTTCCACAATCACAATGTTGCAATCTGCTATCAGCTCTGCATAAGGCTACTATTCTGCCTTTCGAGACTAAACGTTGTCTCAATCAGCATTCGCATTCTTGCATAAGGCTACTATTCTGCCTTCCAAGACTAAACGATGTCTCCATCTGCATTCATATTCTTGCATAAGGCTACTATTCTGCCTTCCGAGACTAAAAACGTTGTCTCCATCTGCATTCGCATTCTTGCATAAGGCTACTATTCTGCCTTCCGAGACCTTACGTTGTCTCCACTTGCATCACATTCTTTCATAAGGCTACCTTCCTGCCTTCCGAGACTAAACGTTGTCTTCACCTGCATTCGCATAAGGCTACCTTTCTGCCTATGAGGTTAAGCTCTACCTCCATCTGCATTCGCATATTGCATAAGGCTACCTTTCTGCCTTCCGAGATTAAAACTCTACCTCCATCTGCATTCGCATCTTGCATAAGGCTACCATTCTGCCTTCCATCCACATTTTGCATAAGGCTACCTTTCTGCCTTCCAACTTGCATAAGGCTACCTCTCTTCCTTCCAACTTGCATAAGGCTACCTTTCTGCCTTCCGAGGTTAAGCTTTACCTTCATCTGCATTGTATAAGGCTACCTTTCTGCCTTCCAACTTGCATAAGGCTACCTTTCTGCCTTCCGAGGCTAAACGCTGCCTCCAATTTACCTTTCAAAAAGCAACCACTGCCTCAAGCACTATTTTCTGCGCTTTCCTCTCGGGCTGAGCTCTTCCCCTTTAATTTGAAAGACTAAGCTTTGTCTTGTCAGCATCATATTATTGCATCTTCATGGGCTGAAATATCGCCAACTTATCCAAAGGTGCCATCGTGCCAACTATGTTTGTGACTGTTCAGACTTAATACTAGTCTGTGACACCTTAATGCTAACTTGCTTCTATGTGTCCCCAATTCCCGCTGCCCCTGAGTGAAATCTATGTTGGTGCTGGACTTGTACAAGTTGTTTGCTGATTTTTCAAAGATGTTTACCTTATACTCAGGTTGTTTTATTACTGATCAAAACCCTCTTTTTAGAAAACCGCTTCACTTACTGAATCAATCTAGTACTATAATTGTCAAAACCCTTTTCAAACTTATCTCCTACACATCACTTTATTCCTAGACCCTTAAGTTTTGCCCCCTTAGTGTGAACACTGCTTTGGGACTCCTGAGCTCTCTCTGAACTCTGACACACTGAGGCTGGTATTTCCACACTGCACATTTTCAATCTCTGGTTACCAAGTCTGGGTGTGAGCATTGCCCGGGAGCCCTTGAGGTCCTTAGGGAACCTTGACACACCCGGATTATAAAAGGCTACGAATACCATATGGCACTGAGGTTTGGAGGATTTGGTCCTAATTGAAGGCTCCCTATAAAATAGCTTCTTATTTTCTATTTCAGTTATGTAATTCATAACCTCTGGCCTGTAATAATTTGTAAACAACTCTTGGGGATGGATAGTGAAAATGGAAAGGGATAACTTGCATGCTACAAGGGTAGAAAACATGCTTAGGGTTTTATTTCCTATCTGTGCAAGAGATATTATGTTTAGGCCCATATGTTCAAATTCATGAATTAGAAATCATGTGTTTTAGGTTGCATACCTGTTGTTTCAGCATGCTCACTTTTTCTTAGAATAATCCTGCCAATAAATGATGTTCTCTACTATCATTGCCATGTACACCTAGAAATCATGTTATTAGGCTGAACACATTAATGAATATGTTATTTTGCATCTCTTGAAACTGTGTTTAAACATTGCAGTATTGACACTTAGAAATCCTATTTCAGGATAAGATAACATTAATAAACAAAGTCACATTCACCTCCCTCTGAAAGCATGTTTAAATGATGTACACTCATGCCTTTAGAGACCATGCTTAGGAAATCTACATATGCATCATTCGGCATCTCTACCTGTGCATTAGATACCATGTTATAGGGTCCTAATCACTCAACTGCACTTAGTCTAATTAGTGAAAGGTATAAACAACCTCACTCAGTTTTCTCTAAAAACAACTGGTAATCATTTCTGTATTGCGAATAACATAGAGCAGCATGTTTAGGTAAAGATTTGTGATAGTTCCTTTAATGATTCTGGTAATTAATGTATATTGTCCCATGCCTAGGCAAGCCTTAGGTGATAAAATTCTTAAAAAACTGGAAATCTGCCTCTTTTATGTGTACTGCCTAATTTTAACAGTTCCCTTTAATCAGTAGGCAAACTGATTAGGAATTTCAAGCACTAACAAAAACTACATGTTATCCTTTGAATTCACCTAGACACCATGTCTTAGGATCTCAATTAATACTGCCCTTATATGTGTTTGAGTCGTTCTAATTATATGCATTATTTGCGGAGGTAAACTTGGGCCTCTTGTATGCTCCTATGTGTTTCCCATTTACTGCAGTCCTAAATGTTCTTATTTTCCGCTTTAGAATTTTAACTTTAAACCTGAGGGTCTGCCTAGTACCTCCCTTTAGGATAGTAGCCCTAACCTCCTTCGGGACTGACAAGATGGGACGGGTAATAGCACGCAATAGAGTTCGTGACCAACACGCGCTTTAATTACCTTTACGGGGTGGGAAAGTGTAGAATATGGATATGATGACCGATGCGCTAATACCACGTGTAGCCCCTCTCTGAGGAGTGTCATACCGGGTTTTGCATTGATGTGATCCATATTATTTCAAACCTAGGACATCCCTTCCTTTAAATGTTCGATTATAACTCTTTTTCAAAACTTAGTCGTTTTATAATTGTTTTCCAAACACTTGCTTGCTTAATACTTAAAATCCCCTCTTACTTGAGCCCTTACTTGTTATTTGTGTAATTGTGCAAATTCACAAAAACCATTTGGCCGAGAACCACACTTGTGGATCCTGAGGGGTTCCTAACATCTTTTCCTTGGGATAATTTCAAGCCCTTACCCTATCTCTGGTTAGCAACGTAATTGTAAATGAACCCCTTAGGTGCCCTAACGCACTGTTAAAATCGTTAGGCGGCGACTCTCCAAAAACACAAACACCTTTCCCAAAATGGAAAGAGTTGTCTTAACCCAAATGTCAAAACCCCGATCTCCGCGAGGAAAAAGGGGGCGCGACACTTGTGATGGAAATTATTGTGTTTATAGTGTCCATTGTGAATTAAAACTTTACTATAGTACTGGTAGGGAGTCATGCATGTTAGGCTAATTCAACAATTTATGTATAAAATAATGATAATGATCATAATAATAAATGAATAAATAATAATAATAAAAATAAAAGTAATACTAATAATAATTAAATAAATAAATAAACTAATTAGTTAACTGTGTATAATTTGTCAAATCCGTGTCAGAATTATTGAGCTTTGACCTGCGAGGTATGTGCCGCCCATGTGGCATTAAATGAGACACGTTAAGTCGGGTATATAATTATGAGGTCTTCATGAATCGCACCTCGTCATCAGTATTGTAAAGGTTGAAAGGGGATTATTGTTAACATGAAGTTGTTGATAATTCCGTAATTGACTATGAACAACTATTAAGAAAATAGAGGCGGTGAGTATGGGCAGCCTTGTGTATATTCCAGTTGGTGAGAGGCCGTTAGCTTTAAACATTCAGACGTTGGCTAATCAGTTCGTGAGGTTGGATATTTTTCCCAGCAGTGTTCTAGCTCGTACAGTCGCTCAGTCTTCTCTAATCGAGCATATCCGGAAGCGGCAGGATGGTAACCCATATTTGGTTGTTCTTAGGGACACAGTTCGACATGGTGATGCCAAGCAGGTTATAGTTGGAGATGATACAGGGTCGGTTATGTGTGCCTAATGTTGATGGCCTTCGTGAGTTGATCCTTAAGAGGCTCACAGTTATAAGTATTCCATTAACCCAGGGGTAGCTAAAATGTACAAAGATTTGAGGCAGCATTATTGGTGGAGAAGGATGAAAAGGGACATTGTGGCATATGTGGCTCGTTGCTTAAATTGTCAGCAGGTAAAGTATGAACATCAGAGACCTGGTGGTTTGCTACAGCGGATAGAGAATCCTGAGTGGAAGTGGGAGCGTATCACTATGGACTTCGTTGTTGGGCTCCCACAGACTCAGCACATTTCATTCCCGTGGCAAGTACTTATGCTTTAGAGCGATTGGCGGAGTATATATTCGGGAGATTGTTCTCCTCCATGGTGTGCTCGTGTCTATCATTTTTGATCGGGGTACGTAGTTTACTTCGCACTTTTGGAGGGCAGTTCAGCGAGAGTTGGGTACCCGAGTGGAGTTGAGTACATCATTTCACCCTCAGACTGATGGGCAGTCCGAGCGTACTATTCAGATTTTAGAGGATATGATTCGCGCTTGTGTTATTGACTTTGGAGGTTCTTGGGATCAGTTCTTGCCGTTAGCGGAGTTTGCCTATAATAATAGTTATCAGTCTAGCATTCAGATAGCTCCTTACGAGGCATTATATGGTAGGCGGTGTAGATCGCCAGTTGGATGGTTTGAGTCGGGAGAAGCTCGGTTATTGGGTATAGATTTAGTTCAGGAGGCCTTAGATAAGGTCAAAATCATTCAGGAGAGACTTCGTGCAGCTCAGTCTAGGCAAAAGAGTCATGTCGATCGTAAGGTTCGTGATGTGGCATTCAGGGTAGGAGCGAGAGTATTTCTCCGCGTGTCGCCCATGAAGGGGGTTATGAGGTTTGGAAAGAAGGGCAAGTTGATCCCTAGGTATATCGGGTCGTTTGAGATTCTTGATAAGGTGGGGGAGGTAGCTCATAGACTTGTGTTGCCTCCAGGGTTATCCTCAGTTCATCCGCTATTCCACGTGTCTATGCTTCGGAAATATCATGGTGACCCATCCCACGTGTTAGATTTCAGCTCTGTCCAATTGGACAAAGACTTGACTTATGAGGAGGAGTCGGTAGCCATTTCAGACCGGCATGTTCGTTAGTTGAGGTCTAAGAGTTATCCTTCAGTTTGAGTGCAGTGAAGAGGCCAGCCCATTGAGGCAGCTACTTGGGAGTCCGAGTCGGACATGCAGAGTAAATATCACACTTGTTTGCAAATTTAGGTAATCTTCTATGTCCGTTCGAGGACGAACGTTTGTTTTAGAGGTGGAGTTGTGATGACCCAAAGGGTCATTTTAAGAATTTAGACTCAATTCTAGGCTTATTAGCCATAAAAAGACTAATTTTAAATGCCTCGATTTGCATGCACAGTCCGGACATGAAACCGGAAAGCTTTTATGTTAAAATATGAGAAATAGTAATTTCTAGAGTTAAAATTTGATTACAGTTGACTTTGGTCAACATTTTGATTAAACGGACCCGGATCTCTGTTCGGACAATCCTGAGAGGTCCGCAGTAAAATATATGACTCGAGCATATGCCCAGAAATAAATTCCGAGGTCCCAAGCCTTAGAAATCAATTTTTGAAAGAAATTATTTTGCCGAAATATTTATGAAATAAAGAAAAGAATTAATGTTTGAAATCATTGGTATCGGGCCTGTATTTTGGTTTTGGAGCCCGGTATAGATTTGTTATGATATTTAGGCCTTGCCTGTGTAATTTGGTGAAAAAGGGAGTTCGTTTGACGTGATTCGGACATCCGGTTGAAAAGTTATAAATTATAAGTGTTCTTGAGAAAAATAATGAGTTTTGAGGTTTAATTCATAGTTTTACATGTTATTTTCATGATTTGATCTCACGAGCAAGTATGTATGATGCTTTTAGACTTGCGTGCATATTTGTTTATCCCCGAGGGCTCGGGTGAGTTTCAAATAGGTTTGAGTTGTGTTGCGCTCGTTCTTTCTTATGCTTCGACGTCGTTTCTTCACGCATAAATGATATCATATTGAACAAATGAGCTCTGATTTCTGTTTTGAATGAAGTATTAGATCCGTATTATAATTACGGACCCGTAGAAAAAAGAATCATTGAAGTTGGACATCGTATGAGGATTTCATGAGTATTTTACTAAGGTTGCCAGATTTTTCATGTTAATTACGAAATTGCCATTGACGACGTATTAAAAATCTGCACTATTTGCAAATATTAAAACCTACATATCTCCTTCATTATAAGGTCAAACTGAGTGATTAAAAGGCCTAACTTGATTAGAATTTTACTAGGAATCCATTAGAGACATAATAATTGAGTTTTAGGATCGTTGACACAAGAAACGAGGTAGAATAGCTGGCAGAAAAATATACATAAAACGGACAGACTTCTTCTTCTTCAAATTTTCGAACCCCACTGCCCTAGGAACGAATTTTCATGGTAAAAATTGAGGGTTTGGGTAGAATTAGGGAATTTTGTAAAAATCGAATCTTTAACTCGAATTGAGGTCGGATTTCGAAACTAATTGTATATTTGGGTTCATGGGTGAATGGGTAAACGTAATTTGGTCTGAACCCCAAGAGTTTAGACCAAGAGGGCCTGGGGTCTGGTTTTCACTTTTTTGAGAAAACTTAGGAAAAATTATAATTTTTAATAAAGTTAGTTCCTTTAGCCTTAATTAATGATATTGAGTTAATTATGATTTGATTCGAGCAAGTTAGAGCAAGATTCTAAAGGAAAAACTGTAATTGATCAGTGAGTGACCTGCGAAATTGAGGTAAGTGTTTGGTCTAACTTTGCCTTGAGGGAATAGGAATCCCCACTTGTTTGCTATGTGAAATGCATGGGCGTGGTGTATAGGTGAGGTGACAAGTATCTATGCACCACCCAATTTGCCTGTTAAGCATGATCCCTTTCCCGCTCCCAACTTAATTGATTCTTGTCTTAATTATTCTATGTCCATTATTGTTTCTATGACTACTTCGCCTTGTTATTTTATTGTTAGATATTTGTGATGACCCAAAAGGTCATCTTACGTAATTTAAGATATATCTGTGTTCCGAGGCTCCGAGAACCTTCGTCAGTCCCACCTCGATATGTGTGCGCGCCCGGGCGTGTAGCCGGGAAGCTATTATGTGAAAATTGGATAAAAATGAGTTTTGATAATTAATAAAGGAATATAGTTGACTTTAGTCAACATTTCTGGTAAACGGACCCGGACCCGTGATTCGACGGTCCCAGAGGGTCCGTAGGAAAATATGGGACTTGGGCATATGCCCGGAATCGAATTCCGAGGTCCCAAGACCGAGAAATGAATTTTTAAAGAAAATTATTTTTTGAAAATAATAAAGGATTTTGAAAATAAATTATTATGTAAAAACCTTGTTGCCGGGCCCGTATTATGGTTCCGGAGCCCGGAACAGGTTTATTATATGTTATGTGACTTATCTATGAAATTTGGTGTAAAACGGACTTGAAATGACGTGATTCGGATTAAAAATGGGAAAATTTAGAAGTTTATGAAGTTTAAGAAATTTCTAATAGTTTTGAGGTTTAATTCCGTGTTTTTGATGATATTTTGATGATTTAAAAGCTTGAACAAGTACGTAGGATGTATTGGGAGACGTGTGTGTTTTTGGTTTTGAGACCCGAGGGCTCGGGTGAGTTTCGGGTGGCTAACGGGATGGTTTCAAGTTGGAAAATCTGGTGTAGGCTAAGTTTTCTGGTGTCTGGTACGGGCTTCAGTGCGATCGCACACGAAGCCCTGCAATCGCATAGGCTTAAGGGGAGGGGTGGTCAGATTGCTCTATGTGATCGCATCACCCCATCCGTGATCGCATAGAGGGGCAGTGTACCTGGGTAGGGGTTGGGTACTTGTTCACTGCGATAGCATAGAGTTGTCCGCGATCGCATAAGCTTCGTGCCTGGGGGTAGTCTATTNTTTTCTTCCATTATCCATCACTAATCACTAGAAACCTAGGCTTAAACTCATGAAATCAATTAGAAAATTGGGGCTTTTGGGAAGAACCTAGGTTTTGGGATTCTTGGGTGATTCAACCCCAATTTGGGCTCGAATCTTAAAACAAATTGTATATTCTTAATCGTGGGGATATGGGTGATTGGGTTTTGGTCCGAACCTCAAGCTTCGACCACGTGGGCCCGGGGTCAAATTTAAGAATTTTAGGAAGAATGATTAGAAATGGATAATTGGACTATGGGTTCGAGTTATTGAGTCATTATTGATATATTTGAGTTGAATATGTCTAGATAATATCGTTTCGGAGCCGGATTATAAAGGAAAGGCGGTGTTAGAGGGTTGATCGCTCTATTTTGGACCCGAGGTAAGTGTTTTGCCTAATTTATGTGAGGGAATAGGTATTATTTGCTATGTGCTAAGTGAATATCATGTTCATTGCATAGGTGAGGTGACGAGTACCTATGCAATGTGTGTCAAGCATGCCCGTGAGTCTATTTTGATAGAAATTGCAGTATTTCTTCCATGTTTAGTATATTATGAGATTGTCTTTACTTGGTAATTTATTCTTGATTGAAAGTATTGGCTATTGAGTTTGAGAAGTGTTGATACGAATGGTAATACAAGTGTAGAGTACGTGATTGAGGTAATTGGTTATAGCTGAGACCCTTGCCGGGCATTTCTTGAGTTACTACTTGATGTTTCCCCCTTGCCGGGTGTTCTGAATTGCTTATTTCCACTATGATGTACTCCTTGCCATTTATCTTTTATTGTTTGGTGAGGAAGAGTGTAAAGAACGAAGGGTGATGTCGTGTCATAATACTTGATTTCATTGCATAGTGAGGAAGAGTGTAAAGCACGAAGGGTGATGCCGTGCCATGATTTTATTGATTATAAGCACGAAGGTAAATGTCGTGCCATGATTTTATTGATTATAAGCACGAAGGTAAATGTCGTGCCATGATTCCTTGTACATTGCATTGTGAGGAAGAGAGTAAAAGCACGAAGGGTGATGCCGTGCCATGATTTTATTGATTATAAGCACGAAGGTAAATGTCGTGCCATGATTCCTTGTACATTGCATTGTGAGGAAGAGAGTAAAAGCAAGAAGGGTGATGTCGTGCCATAATATTTGCTTTCATTGTATTGTGAGGAAGAGAGTAAAAGCACGAAGGGTGATGCCGTGCCATTGTTTACTTTTCTGACATTTATATTGTGTTGTTGTCGATTATGTTGGATTGTTTCTCTGGATCACTTCTATCTGTCGATGTGACTGCCTTATTTCACTTGTCTCCCCCCTTTACTGCTCCTGTATCTTCTACTTTCCGGTTTATCTCCTACCTTGTGTTACTTCCTGTTACCTGCTGTAGAATAGGACAGGTTATCGTTAATGTCAAGTCTAGCCTCGTCACTACTTCGGCCGAGGTTAGGCTCGGCACTTACTCAGTACATGGGGTCGGTTGTACTGATGCTACACTGCACTTCTTAATGTTGTGCAGATCCCGCATCCGGACC